>JAAIIK010000040.1:1923153-1935715 GCA_014706435.1 Silurus glanis
TGTGTGTGTGTGTGTGTGTGTGTGTGTGTATGTGTGTGTATTTTAATTCAGATATGTTTCTGCATGTACATGTACATGCTTATGCTTAGATGTCTCCATGGATGTCAGTGTGTACATGCGCGGCTGAGTTCATAAGTCTGTGTGTGTGTGTGTGTGTGTGTGTGTGTGTGCGTGTGTGTGCGTGTGCGTGTGCGCGAGCGCGTGCGCGTGCGCGTGTGCGTGCCTGGAGTGGCAGCACTCGGCCCAGCTGTTTTGTAATGACATTTTTATGAGCTGGAGGAAGATCAGGAGGTTGTAGCAAGTCTCTGCTGAATGTAATTTGCCTTTGGCTGCAGGTAATGCGAAATTAGCTCCAGCCCTTACGCTGGGATTTGCAGACTAATTAATTTGTCGCAAGACAGTATTATTTATTTCTTTTTTTCCCCCCTGCCGTTGGTACTTGATTAAAAACAATATTAATTCAAACGAATTAGATTCCTAATTCAAAAGCGGAAGAAGCCTAATGGACACGAGCAGCCGAGTCGGACGTCAGTCTCCACCGCCTGGTTCCCTCAAGTCAATTTGTGTTTTTAATTTCATGCACAATTTGTTGTTAGGATTGTTATTAGAATATAGCAGTCGAAGGCCATTTTGATTATGGAAGGATTGCATTTGCGAATCAGTTTAGATCATGCTAAACCTAAAGTTCTCTATAATGAAGCTGGAATGAAATCACTGAGCCTGAATATAGATATTCTGTATTCTGACACCTGACCATAACATTACAGATGTGGTGCTGTTATAAGGCTTTCCCAGGCTTTTTCCATGGCTGTGTGGATTTGTGTCAGGTGAGAAGGTGTGGTCGGAGATTCATTCCAAAAGTGTTCAATGTGGCTGAGGTCAGGTCAGGCCACAACTTTATAGGATGTCTTTGAATTTGGTAGCGTAAGAGTTTCCCTTCACTTCAACAAGGAGACCCAAACCTGTTCCAGCTTGACAATGCCCTTGTGCACAAAGCCAGCTCCATGAAAACATGCTTTACATGGGTTGGAACAGAAGATCTCCTGCTATAGAGCTCTGACCTCAAACCTGTTGAACACCTTTTGGATGAATTGTGAACACTGACTGTACCCCAGGTCCTCATCACATCATCTACAGCAGTAGCTGACTTTATTTACACCCTTGTGGCTGAATGAATCTCCACAAATCTCCACCAGCACACTCTAAAATCTAGTGAAACATCTTCCCAGAAGAGTGGAGGTTTTTATAACAACAAATAGAGACTACATGTGGTAAATGTGGAATGGGATGTTCAAAAAGCATGTTATGGTCAGGTATCCATGAATTTATGTCTATATGGTGTATAGCAAATGTAGTTTTATTTACATATATACGTTTGTTTGTTTTTTATCAAGTATAATAGTACAATTTAGTTAATATAAGTTTAATATCTGGTATTACAGTGTGATACAAGAGTCTAGGTTTGATTCAGTAATGATGTGTGTGCTGATTCTCCTTGCAGGACCCATGCAGGAGACGGTGATTGACTTCTGGAGGATGGTGTGGCAGGAGAACACGGCCACCATTGTCATGGTTACTAACCTAGTGGAAGTCGGAAGGGTGAGTAAAGTTAGATGTGACACGTTCGAACCTAATTATAGGTCTCCTAATAGAATTGTTCTGAACTTAAAGAACATTTTCTCGAGCTCTAATATTGTGTCTTATGGACTGAACATCAGTTTGCTGAAAGAGTTCGCTCGAGTGGGTAAGAACGCTCCTTTTGGAGTGAGCTAATCAATGCCGCTTATTACCACACAAGCATGAAATGGCTTTTCATTTGGTCTTTTGCATGATGACCAGCTCTCAAAAACCGCTGTAATCCAAATCTCTGTGTTTCTAATTAGCCATGAGGATGAGGGGAAGCTCACATTGCCTGGAAACCATGCAGTCCACACAAAAGCAGTCAGAACTGTTTAAAAAAATGAATTGAAGTCAAAACAATTTGGAATTTTTTATACATTTACTCTCAGTACTATGTATTGTGTGTGTAATTACACAAAACGGTACAATGCCAGGTCTTGAGTTTAAATTCCTGGTGTCAACTGTGCACAGTAATGGAGAAGTAATGTGTTAGTAAAGTGAAGAAAAGAGTGCAGTCAGGGTGGAGAAGAGTGATAGCAGGAGTGATTTGTGATAGAAGGGCATTTGCAATAGAGAAAGGAAAAGACTGCTATGTTGTATGGGTTAGAGACATTGGCATTGACGAAAAGACAGTTGAAGATGCTGAGATTTTCATTGAAAATAACAAGGACGGGTTTATTAAAGGGAACATGCAGGATGGATGTTTAGGAGACAAGGTAAGAGAGGGGCGATTAAGATGGTTTGGTCATGTGCTGAAGAGAGGTATATCGGTAGAATATATGCTAACGAGTAAGGTTGCTAAAGATGGAGCCGCCAGGCAGGAGGAAATAAGAAAGGCCAATTAGGAGGTTTATGGATGTGGTGAGGGAAGACATGCAGGTGGTCGGATTGAAAGAGGCAGGTGTAGAGCACAGGGTAATATGGAGACCGATGATCCGCTGTGGAGACCCCTAACAAGAGCTACACAAAGAAGAAGACAAATACTACTAGTCCAGAGTGTGGATTCATGCACTATATCAGTGGCAGTTGTGCCAGGTGATTACACAGAGTGAAACATTCACTAGATCTTAATTTCTGCTTCACTGATCCATCTGTAACATGTTATTCAACAAGGCTTGAGAAGACCAATTTGAATACAGTTACTGAACTGGTGTACTGAACATGAATGAGGTGGATTATTTACTGTATCATAAATGTATCCCACAATGCTTTTGGAGGAAAAACTGTAAATAGATACAGTGTTTAGCTAAAGGTATACGGACACCTGACTATTGGACCTACACTGTGTGTATGTATATGTGGTTCTTCTTCAAACTGTTACCACAATGGTGTAGTCACACAAATTTGTAGGAAGTTTTTGGATGCAGTAGCATTCGATTTTCCCTTCACTTCACCTAGGAGACCCAAATCTGTTCCAGCATAACAATGCCCCTGTGCACAAAACAAACCCTACAGAGATCTGCTTTACATATATATATATATATATATATATATATACAAATATGCTTTTGGAGTGGAAGATCTCGGGCTATAGAGCTCTGACCTCAACCCCATTGAACACATTTTGGATGAATTGGAACCCAACTGGACAACGGGCCTCCTCACATTATCTACATCAGTACCTGACTTTACTAACACCCTTGTGGCTGAATGAAATCTCACAAATCTCCACAAGCACATTTGAAAATCTAGTGCAACATCTTCCCAGAAGAGTGAAAGTTATTACGGACTAAATGTGGAATAAGATGTTGAAAAAACACGTACCAATATCATGGTCAGGTGTCCACATACAAGCACACCATTCCATAGGTTTTTGTGCGTTAAGATTTGAAATAAAGAGTTCAGAGCAGTTCCAGTGTAATAATACCCCTGTACACAAAGTGATGATATGCTGATGTAATGACTTTTGGTGTGTAAAAAGGCAAGTGGTCTCCACAGAGCCCTGACCTGACCTCAGCCGCATTGAACACTTTTGGAATGAATCTCCGACCACACCTTCTCACCTGACGCAAATCCACACAGCCATGGAAAAGCCTTGGAAAGCCTTATTACAGCACCACATCTGTAATGTTATGGTCAGGTGTCCATATACACCGTATAAACAAAAGTTTGTGGCCACCTGACCATAACATTGGTACATGCTTTTTGAACATCCTTTTCCATATTTAGTCTCTATTCGCTCTTATAATAACCTCCACTCTTCTCTCTAAGATGTTCCTCTGGATTTTAGGGTGTGCTTATGGAGATATGTGGAGATTCATTCAGACACAATTTTTGTAAAGTCAGGTACTGATGTAGATGATGTGAGGAGGCCTGGGGTGCAGTCAGTGTTCCAATTCATCCCAAAGGGTTGAAGTCAGAGCTCTATAGCAGGAGATCTTCCACTGCAACCCATGCAAAGCATATCTTCACGGAGCTGGCTCTGTGCACAGGAGCATTGTCATGCTGGAACAGATTTGGGTTTCCTCGTTGAAGTGAAGGGAACATTAATTGCTACCGCATCTAAAACATCTGATAAAGTTGTTTGACCTCAACATTGTGGTAACAGATTGAGGAAGAACCACACATGGCTGGAAAAGTCAGATGTCCCAAAACTTTTGTCTGTAAAGTGTAGGTTTGGTTAGATGAGAAAACTTTTGAAAAAGTTTACAGTTTAAATGGTTATATCCATAATTCTCAGCATAGTATCAGCCTCAGAGCTGGCACTCCATGCACTAGTGGGTGGCATGCACTGGTCAGGCAGATGTTCCCTGCTGCAGGCAGGGAGTGTGAGATACTAATCTAATGTCTCCCGCTGCTGGTGACGGGAATATTGAGAAAGGGTGTGTGTGGGGGTGCAGAGGTTGGAGCTGGCGCTTCTCCACAAGAGAGCTCTAAACCTACCGCTGTGCTCAACCACCACCCATCTGCCTCCATCATGCACCAAACACTCATAAAGGACCTGATCAGAAAAGCCCCACAGAGAGGGGAGAGAGAGATAGAGAGAGAGATAGAGGGATATGGCAGGAGAGAAGAGAGATGTCATATCGTTTGTTATTCTCTGCACATAGTCTATGATATACACATCACGGCAATAGACAGTCATAAAATTTAAACATTTATGATCATGCATGAATGTCTAGATGGTCCAAAACACACCCACCTCATGCTCTCTCTCTCTCTCTCTCTCTCTCTCTCTCTCTCTCTCTCTCTCTCTTTCTCCCTCCTTCCACACACAGACCACACAGCTCTTAATTGATGGAATAATATAATGGCTCTGGCCTAATGTGATCTTGGCAGAGATTGAGATAGAGCAGTTTGGGTTGTGGATTTCTCATCTCAAGTGTCACCAAGAGACCTCAACTTTTGCTCTCCTCCTCCTCAACTGTCCCCCCATCCTCCAGTCTCATTTCCAGCTTTAATGATGCCGGAGAGCCACCAGAGACAGATTGAATCTTGCCATGGCTCTGTGTGTTTCGTACAATAATAAAAAATAAAAAAAACCCTTTCAGAAACATGAAGCAGTTTTCAGCCACTGCTGTATCAAATGAGATATTAAGATGTTTTGTTCTGCTAATGTAATATTGTCAGCGTTCTAATTTGCACATTTAACCATGTCATGTATTAGAGTGTGATGTTTATCAGTGTAATATTGGAACATTAAGAGGCAGTGGGTCTCAGCTCAGGGTGTTGGATGTCGTATTATGTTTAGTGGAGCTTAACGCTAGAACGAGACAGCATTAGCGTGTGAATTATGTTTTCGTCGATACCTGGGAAATATATATGGAGCTTTAGCTGGCGTTTTTTTTGCAGAACCGGAGTTACCTACGCCAGCATCCCCCTGTGCATCCCCCACATTGTTTTGGACAATTTTAATTCAGATACATTAAATCGCTGTATGTTTTCTGTCTGACATTCAGATCTATTCTGCATATTAGTGATATAATGCTCTTTCTGTGTCTGTTACCTGCTTTAAATATGTATATACATGAGTATACCTGAGTGGGTGTGGACTAAACTATAAGGCTTTTGTTAGTTTTTTTTCTGTCTGTGTTTTGTTTGTCTGTTTTTTATTTTTTTTTTATTAAAATGTTTTGAGAATCGCTCTGTTCACAATCTGTGTTTGTGGCAGATTTGCCCAGATTAATGAACAATTTCCCGCTTGCTCTTCGCAGATGTTTTAACTCACGTGGTCAGAATAGCACGAGTTGCACAGCTCCCGATGTACACAGAGCGATTTTCTGGCACACTGACTTATGAAGGTCGGTGCTCCCTGTGACTTTGTGCATGCGGCCTTGTGCTGCCATCTGTTGGCGTGTTACAAAACTAGAAACTTTTTCATACCACCCGTACCTGAGTGGGTGTGGACTAAACCATAAGGTTTTTGTTTGTGTTTTTGTCGGCCTGTTTTTGGTATATCCTGCTCTCTCTATATCCGTTTTTTGTTTGTATCTGACTGTTATTTTCTATCAAATGTAAATAGGTTTGTAGTCTAATCTAAAGCATTGTCACCCTGAACATGCAGTATCTAAAGAGGTTACACTTCAATATCAGAGAGTGTACCACCCATTGTGCCAACATGCCAACTCACACAGATGAGCCGTGTGCAGCGCTAGCAGACGTCCGTATTATTATTTTTAAAATTCATATTTTTACCCCTGTCTTAATATTAGGCCTTGTGTTCAGATCTATTTTCAGCTGTCACTACATTCTCATTTGGTTAACGTGTATATGTATACTCTTTTGTATTCAGGGCCTGGTTGCAAAGCAACTCGTCCAATTTTTCGATCACGTTTCAATTTCTTGTGTCTCACTAGTTTTGTCTTCGAAGTGTTGTTTTGACGGATTTCATCTCACAACCTTCCAATCATTAGTACAACCTCTTAACCACTGACCTACCATTTAGTGGTGCACAGTAAAGAAGTAAATGTAATTCGTTACTGTACTTAAGTGGCTTTTTCGCTTATCTGTACTTTACTGAAGTATTTTTATTTGCAGAGACGTTTACTTTAACTTCACTACATTTCAAAGTCAAATATACTTTTTACTCAACTATATTTTTTGCGAATTCAGTCGTTCCTTTATATTTATGAGCGGATAAAAACGTAACTGGTCAAGCGTGCAGCAAGTCACCTATCAGAGTAGAGCGAGCGCTCTGTTTTAAACTTGTTCTGATTGGCGCTTGGTGGAATCTACTTACACTAACATACAGTTCAGCTTCAGTTCAACAGCAAGCAGAACATTTAGAGAGGAATAAATGATGGAAGAAACTCCAGACTCGAACTCGCCACAAGAAGGTTTTATTTTTTATGATTTCTTTGAAGCAGTTGAAAAAGAAGGTTTTGGACTCATGATCATTTGAGTTGATATCAATCAGTGTTGACTCATTAATAACATTCTATTGATAGATTGGTGTGCTGAGAGTAACATCAGAGTCTTTTTACATAAATGGAATTGATTTAGTAAAGAGTCTTGTGATAAAAATGATAATAGGCACATAATATTGTGGATGTCTTTGGATATTGTGTACATTTGAAGGCAAATACGTTTGTACTGTTCCTCAAGTAAAAGGTTAAAGGGAGCACTTTTACTGGAGTAATATTTTATCTAGTGTATCTCTACTTTAACTCAAGTACATGGTTTGTGTTTTTCATTCAAGACGGATACCATTTGATTACTTTTCAGAGCACTACTGTACTGTAATGCTGTAACTGTTATAACAGGGTTAAGGCTAGTCTAAAGGTTAGACTGCAGAACATGTTTAAAGGTGCTACCTACAGTAAGTAGAGAGCAACATGGTAATGATTGGCAATGGTAATTACCGTTACCATTCAATTTTGGTAATGATTTTCATTGTTTTTTATCTTATTAGGTGAAATGCTGTAAGTACTGGCCAGACGACACGGAGATATACCGAGATATGAAGGTGACGCTGATAGAGACCCAGCTCTTGTCCGAGTATGTCATCAGAACATTCGCCGTAGAGAAGGTGAGAGGGGAAAAAGGCCGACCCGAACACAAAAACCTCACTTAGAGGCTGCTGAAAACGAATAGACCTAAGCCACAGTGTACTGGTTTTATGAATTTGTAGCAAATCTGAAGAGACATGCTCATCTTTCATCAAATCACATATGTTCCATCTCGCATGCCTTTAGACAAGGCTGACTGCACACCACAAAGTATTTTCTCCGTTCATTAATTTCTAATCTTCCTCCTAGTTCCAGAACAGATTGATACCATGTTTCCTGAGCTTTTCTTTTTTCTTTTTTTTTTTTTTTTGCATAATGCTTTTTTTTTTCACAAGAATAAAAATAATGGAAAATGTATAGAGTTAGCATTGTCAAGGACATTTTTTAGTATAACACCTGCCATGCATATAAGATCAGCAACGAAATTATTTTGGTAAGCAAGGTCTTGTTTTTTGGGGATTTTTTTTGTAGAGAGGTGCACACGAGATCCGCGAGATCCAGCAGTTTCATTTCACGGGCTGGCCGGATCACGGTGTGCCGTACCACGCTACAGGCCTGCTGGGCTTCATTCGCAGAGTCAAGGCCAAGTCAGCCGCCAACGCCGGCCCTATTGTGGTTCACTGCAGGTAGCACATCACTCCTCTAATTGTTCACAGAGGATTTCTTTTCAATCAGTCTATTATCTAATTTGCTAATAGCTGTAATTGATTATGGTTTATCATTTTAAACTTCAGCAGGTCTTCTTCACTCCTTAGAGCAATACTCATCACAATTACTGATTACAGTGATTATAATTTTGGTCAAAGTAATTTTAGTATCTCAGTGACTTTCTATATTTTCCAAATGGGTGAAAATCTTTACAGACATGCTGCATTAGTGACACCTTACTGAGTTTATAATTTATAATATTTAGTTGGATGGGTTCAATACCATGTCCACCAGAGTCTCCTGATACAACTCTTCTGTTTCCTAACCTGTTCTGTTTGCTCAGAATCATGATTAATGGCTACATGGTTGAAAATGGAGGCACTGTCTAATATTACAAAAAACCGATTTGCATGTTTAAAGTGTAAGCAGTGTACTGTATCGTTTTAATATAATTAGGTTGATAATTACTATATTATGTGTGGTTTTTCATTAAACTATCATTAACTACAGTTTAGGATTATCATTATCTTTATCATTAACTATTAAAAATAGGAAAAATAAACACTAGATGGTGTTGTAAGTAAGTAAGTATTCATGAATTGTAATGTGTTTCTGAACCTTCACCAAGGTGTCTGGCTTAAACAGTTTTACATGGCACAAAAAACAGTGTAACTGATGGAGCCGAACCGAACAGACTGATTGAAGAGTGTGTCTGTAAAAAAATAAAAAAGAAAGGAAAGAAAGAGTGAATAGTAAGACCTTGAATTGTTTGAGAATTGGATAAATCAAGTCTGTTTATGAGACAAAATAAAACCTCTTTTCCTTTCAAACAATTCATAATTTCTCTATAGACAAAATGTTAGTCGAATTAAATTCTGGGATCTAAAACTAAATGTTAAAAGACACTTGGTGTAAAAGAAACCTTCAGATAAGAGATAAAAAAATTAGAAGGTTGAAATGAATCATTTCATTTCAAAATGTGCACCTATGCACCGTTACCCAAAAGTAAATACCAAGTACTAATTACCATAAAATTATTTCAATACTCTATAATGTCATTTTATATTTATATAGTGTTCTTTAAACCTATATTTCATAAGCTAGCAACAAGGTATGCTTCTCTAAAGCAGAACTTGCAGAACATTACATTTCATGGTGGAAGTACACAAACCTTTTACTTGAGTTAAAGTAGAGTTACACGAGGTAAAATATTACTTCAGTAAAAGTAAAAGTGCTCCCTTTAAACTTTCACTTGAGTAAAAATATAATACAGTTATAACGTCTTATAATTTTTGTCACAAGACTTAAACTTAAGAAAAACTTTAGACTTTAGTGTTACTTGTAGCACACCAATCTGTTAATAGAAATTATGTTCATAAGTCACACACTGATTGATATCTATTAAAATTATCATGAGCCCAAAGCCCTTTTTTTTTTCAACTGCTTGTAAATAATAAGGCCACGGGTGTTGTGGCGAGTTCGAGTCAGGATTTTCTTCCATCATTTTTTTCTATCACAATGTTCTGCTGTTGAACTGATGCTGAACTGTATGTTAGTGTAAGTGCAGTAGATTCCACCAAGTGCCAAAACAGTGTCAAAACAAAGACTTTAAAATGTAGTGAAGTTCAAGTAAAAATTTCCTCAAATGGAAATACTTATAAATACCAATACGTGGAAAAAAGCTACTTAAGTACAGTAACGAATTACATTTACATTCTCTGTCCACCACTGCTCTATAGTAATATCTGCACAGTAGA
Source organism: Silurus glanis (assembly GCA_014706435.1). Classification (NCBI taxonomy): domain Eukaryota; kingdom Metazoa; phylum Chordata; class Actinopteri; order Siluriformes; family Siluridae; genus Silurus; species Silurus glanis. The sequence goes on from JAAIIK010000040.1 coordinate 1,933,127, forward strand.
TAGCGATCGTTCAAACAGCTCTTTCTATCTAATGCCTGGCACTTGATACAGGTTTTTTACAACTCTTCCTACATGGGGCATTGAATGAAAGATCTCTGTAATTATTCTCTCTGCAGCGCGGGCGCGGGCCGGACAGGCTGTTTCATCGTGATCGACATCATGTTAGACATGGCCGAGAGGGAGGGCGTGGTCGACATCTACAACTGTGTCCGAGAGCTACGATCTCGCCGGGTCAACATGGTTCAGACCGAGGTACTCGCTTATACCCTGACCTTTAAATGACCTGTTAAAAAACGGGTTCTTGATTTGTATGGAGGTGAATAGAGATCAAAGTGAAGTATAAGACAGAAATGTGGGGTGACAGCAGGAACAGGAGGAGATGATACGAGAGACCCAAGGACGGAAAGAGAGAGTGTGAAGGAAATGTAGGAAATGTCAGGGAAGAAAGCGCTTATGTGAAAGCGCCAATGGTCTGTAAACGGCATGTATACATCCATTCATAGCCTGTTTCTGTTTAAAGCCGCTTTGACGCTTCGACGTTTTTTTGTCGACAATCATCAAAACACTATCAGTACTTCCTGCCTGTTTAAGAGCCAATCAAGTCTAAGAGTGTGACAGAAATCAGGTGGTTATAAGTGCCATAAAGACGCAGGAATAGCTACGGGCGAATATTACTGCAATGCTGCTGCTCTGGATGATTTTATACTGAAGAACCCTTTGCTTTTCTGAACACAGACCATCTGGACTGTGCTGTAGACTCGCTGAATGCACCATTTCCCTGTAATTCCGTTTAGATCACAAGCATCATTGGATTTAATGGCCAAATGTTTCATAGATGACATCTGGATTGGGGTTTGAGTAACTATGCGGGCAAAGCTTCTCTGATTCATCCTCCACAAGTTCACTGACCTTCAAACTGTGTGTGTGTGTGTGTGTGTGTGTGTGTGTGTGAGTGTGAGTGTGTGTGCGCGCAAGCATTTTTGCTCACAGGTGTTTGTGCGTGTTGACATTGCCCCTCACCCAGAGGGCACATTTTACCTTTTTATATGCATGTTCAAACTGTCTGTGATAATTTGCGACAACAGAAAGTGATTTGCGTTGCAAATCTGATGCTTCTCATTAATATGAGAATGCTCATTCAAAAGCATTTTTTTTTTATTTGGTTGTTTTGAGGTTGATTGCAATCCCAGCTGTGCTCTGATTGGTCATGGCAACAGAAAGGTCAGAGATCATTAGCTACTATAGCAGGCGTGTTTAATTATGGAAGTGCCTACCCTGTGTCATGATTTAGTCAAAAGCGACAAGGCCAGATTGTCTCCAAAATGTCACTTCAACAGTGATTTCCATCAAAGCACTGAATCGTCTGTTCGGTGAATGAGGAAATAGGTTGTGACCTCACGTCTCCTCTGACATAAAGAGAAGACACCAGAACTATTTTAGAACAGCGAAATGCACATCGCCACATCTCTCTCTTATTTCCTTGCTAAAACCTTTATTTCACTGCCACAAGCACTTCTTATATTACAACAATGTTTTTAGAAGCTCATGTGATTAGTGATTTAAATATAAACACTCAGTTTAAAGTGCTGCATTTATAACACTGCTGTAAAGCATTATGAACAACTTCTTTATACTTTTCCAAAGCTTACAAAAATATCCAAAATAATCATGTTTTCACTTCTAAAATCACTCTAAAATCACTTTATGGATTTGACATGAGTCAAATGAATGTTTTGTAGGTAGGGAAGACCGGGGATAGTTGTAATAAGGGTAAGTTGTAAAACTTCCAACCTCTCTATCTTCTTCTTCTTATGTGAGAAAGTAGAGCCCTGTGGCAGATACAAGAGATTTTAGATTTTATTCAGCTTTTTTATATTTTTTAGCTGAATTTAATGTAATAAAGTAAGTTCCTTTGATTAAAATATTTTTGTGATGGCAATGCCTGATTTGTAGTTAAATTAATCAAAGTTCAATTATGTTAACTGTGTATCTGTGTAGATATGCAAGTTGTTGGTGCTAATGCTTTAGCTGTTAGCTGTAAGGTGAGCTAATTCAAGGCTGAAAAATGCATTCACACACACACACACACACACACACACACACACACACAGTTAGCTATACAGTTTTATGATAATGATGTTAATGTAACATTAGATATATTGAAAAGTCAGTGTTGTATACAAAAGCTTTCAAGTCCATTTTTTTGACTTGTGTTTAAAAAAGATGATATTAAATATGTATTAGATGAATTTTACAGCAAAAACCTACCTATTCTTCCAGTTAAATAACTGAATTTCTTTATTTTCTTAGATCTACAAAGCTTAATTAATCATGTTCTTTATCGGAATCATAATCAGCTTTATTGGATATGTGTGTTGACACACACAAGGAATTTGGTTCCAGCTGCTTGTGACTCTCAAAAGTACAGACATAAATAACACTGTACATTTAGCTTGGGCTAATATAAGACAAAACAGACAATACGAGACAAAACAGACAATACAAGACAAAACAGACAATACGAGACATAACAGAAAATACCAGACAAAACAGACAATACGAGACAAAACAGACAATACGAGACAAAAC
>JAAIIK010000040.1:1935725-1948610 GCA_014706435.1 Silurus glanis
CAGACAATACGAGACAAAACAGACAATACGAGACAAAACAAACAATATGAGACAAAACAGACAATACGAGACAAAACAAACAATACGAGACAAAACAGACAATACAAGACAAAACAAAAAATACGAGACAAAACAGACAATATGAGATAAAACAGACAATACAAGACAAAACAAACAATACGAGACAAAACAGACAATATGAGACAAAACAAACAATACGAGACAAAACAGACAATACAAGACAAAACAAAAAATACGAGACAAAACAGACAATACGAGACACAACAGAAAATACGAGACAAAACAAACAATACGAGACAAAACAAACAATGTAATACATAACAGACAGAGACAAAACAAACAAAACAGACAATACGAGACAAAACAAACAATACGAGACAAAACAGACAATACGAGACAAAACAGACAATATGAGACAAAACAGACAATACGAGACAAAACAAACAATATGAGACAAAACTGACAATACAAGACAAACCGGACAATACGAGACAAAACAGACAATATGAGACAAAAAAAAAAATACGAGACAAAACAGACAATACGAGACAATATAGACAATACGAGTATTAAGTAGGACAATATACAGAGTAAATGACAGATCAGTAATGTAGGTAAAGTGTAAGAGTGTATAGCTTCAACAACAGTACCAGTGTTCTTCTGTATAATACACATACACATCCTTTAACTTAATTAAAAGGCTGGTTACAAAAACTGTTGATCTGTTCTTTCAGGAGCAATATGTCTTCATCCATGATGCCATTCTGGAGGCGTGTCTTTGTGGTGACACCACCATCCCCGCCAATCAGCTCCGTTCCGTTTACTACGACATGAACCGATTGGATCCCCAAACCAACACCAGTCCGATCAAAGAGGAGTTTAGGGTAAGATGGGAGAAGATTCTTTGAAGATTTGGAGTGAGCATCCAAAAAAATTATTACAGTTTTTCTCAGTTGCTTTGGAGCATTTATTGAATCATCCTTAATATTCGCAAACTAGTAAATACATTTCTCAAAACAATTTGTACAAACAGCACAGCACATTGGATTTCTTGCAAAAACCTGGCTTTACATTTTTACTGTACTGTACTAGAGTTTATCCATTTTCAGAAATTTTAATTCTGTGTTTTTGCTCTGTCTGTCATTAATTGAAGGTTCACGAGATTCACCTTTGAACTATTTTAGAGAACTAGTTGATCATTGGTGGAACTGATGCCATACACTCCCCTTCATTAGTGACATTTAAGATTCATCTGCACAGTTCATCAATTCAAGACACATTTAATTTTTACGTTGAATAGAAATTTATACATTTATTGACAGATTAGGAAAACTGGTTTAACAATTTTGCCTTCAATGACTAATGCAATGAACTGATGCCTAAATGTTTTGGGGGTTAAGACTATTTAGGTGACATGTAGTAAAATATATATTTTGATCAACAAGACAAACAATTGATAATGTAGAAAACAGCAGACAATTGTACAAAATCAGTTAAATGAATGTACCAATGCATGCACAATTTGTTCAAAGTGATGACAAATTGCTTTAATGCTGAGCACAAGTGACTACATGATGTGGAGGTTGAACAAGTAGTTTTAAATTCTGATCTGAGAAACCAGCATGGACAATCATTAACAGTTTTGCACGAGCTGACGTGTATGAAAGATTGGTGGTTAGACGCTTGTTATACCATAAGTGATATGAAATTGAACAAAATCCAGCTAAATTCTTTTCGCATGTTGCAATTCGTGTGAAGCTTTAGTACAAATAACACCATTAGTGAACAGTAGCTATTGTTTATATTTGGCTTTGTGCAAAATGTCTGTACAGACAGCTTCAAGCACTAATACTAATATACTACTAAGTATATGACAAAGTTAGTAATTTTACCACGATTTGTGTGAATGCATCATACAGACGCTCAACATGGTGACCCCCACACTACGCGTGGAGGACTGCAGCATCGCCCTTCTGCCACGGAACCATGAGAAGAACCGCTGCATGGATGTGCTTCCTCCTGACCGCTGCCTGCCCTTCCTCATCACCATCGATGGAGAAAGCAGCAACTACATCAACGCTGCACTCATGGATGTAATAAACCCAAAATGTGCCACGTCTATGATTCTCACATGCACTTTCTTTTCTTTGAAACAACAGCATGATCAGTGAATTTATTTGCCTAGCTGCCTCGCTGGTTATTTTTTAATAAGGTGTGGTCACAAATTAATAGATCGAGGCCACGAGTTATGCTTCATGTGGTTTTTCGGGGTCTATTTGCTGGCCACCAAGTGCTTAACATGGATTTGAAAATGTGAGCGAGACCGAGAGAAATCAATTGAATTAGACGATGTGGCCTGAGCAACCTCATCATGGAGATGATTGATAATGTTACCCTTTAGTTCAATCTTGGAATGACACATAAAGGACAGTCTGGAGTCAGTGACATGGATATACCATTAACCCGCATCACCTTCTCAAAGTGAATAGACTTTTTCCTCCATTAAATGATCAACTGGAGACGACGTATTTAGTATGATGTTCCCACAACATGTTGAGTCATGGTCTCAAGGTACACGTGACTTTGGGATCTCCTGGGCACAGCATCATAAGTCAAATGTTCAGTCTCATCCAGTGTATTATAAGTAGGATGGACAAAATGGAATGATATTATCAATTCCATTCTTGAAAGTCTATATTTGTGCCCATGTATTTAATATTTTTCACAATTTTCTTTCCCTCCCTCTCTCTCTCATTTCAACAGAGTTATAAGCAGCCGTCTGCGTTTATCGTTACCCAGCATCCTTTGCCAAACACAGTGAAAGATTTCTGGAGACTGGTCCTGGACTATCACTGCACATCCATTGTTATGCTCAATGATGTGGATCCTGCACAGGTGAGGACAACTAATGGCAATAAATGTACAGACAGACAGACAGACAGACAGACAGACAGACAGACAGACAGACAGATGGATAGATAGATAGACACAGACAGACAAATGGATGGATGGATGGAATGCTGATTTGCTTTTCACATGGCTACTTGTTTAATATGAAAAAATAATGTATTAGGGGTGTAACAGTACACAATTCAAGGTTCAGCACGGACCTCGTTCTTTTAATTCATGGTTTGGTTCAATTTCAACACAGTAGGGGGTAGGAAATGCAAAATATAAAATTGCTTTTTGGTTTTTAGAAATGTAGTTTATTATTATTCACATTTGTGCGCAAAGCAAGTCTTATTTCCGGTACGGAGTGAGTAACCACAGTGACACTGCGCTAACTCTAGTTTCTTTCTTTATACCCTGCCATTGTTGTGTATTTTTTTCAAGTTAAATAACAATAATTTAAAAAATGCATTAAAAGTGCGAGACGGAGACTAAACAAACTTGCAGTCCGCCACTTAATACTTTTCTGAGTGAACTGAGATTGTAACTATGCTCTTAAAAATAATTGCATTCAGTACATCTATATAGAGAACCGAAAGCCCTGTACCAGGAAATTTTTGTACAAGAACAAAAATTTTTGTTACACCCCTAGAATGTGTTATTATAGAAGTGTAAAAACAACATCAGAATGGTGTGATGAGGCCTGATGCGAAGAAAAGTTACAGTTAACACTGCAGTGTTTATTTTCCGCAAGCAGCATACTCCAGTGTTTTATTGCTTTTGTACCGCAGGTTTTTTTTTATTATTAAAATAAAACATTTCTTAGTGTCAGGGCGCCAGGGCACAGAGAAACCTTAAAGCCTGCTAACCTAACATCAACTCCTTTATGACTGTTATGAAGCATTGTAGGCTCCCTCCCAAAAGTTGTTGTTGTAGAAACCACAACACAATGAGTGCACTAGTATTCATTTTACTATCAAGTAACCAAAGCTACGTGTTTCGACTACGACTTTTTTCTATACAATTTATGTATAAGGTACAAATCCATCCAAACCTTAAAATACTGTGCCTGAAGGATTCATTTGAATTCCTTATCTGTAGAAATAAAATATTCTGTTGAAGGTTGTTATTTTGATAATTACATTTGCCTGCATTATTCAAATGAATCTATGACTTGATAGAGATTATATCTGCTGAAAAGTACGCAATGTGATAAAGGGATTGTAATTATTCATGTTAGACATCAAACGAGTAATCAGATAGAATAATTAAAAATGAATGACTAGTTGAGATACCTCTGTATGTGCTGTGTAGACATAGACTCCAGTGTATATTTGTGCAGGAGTGTGAGAGTTCTGTGTGCCTGTGTACGTGACTGTGCATGAATGTGCAATCCTGTGTGTGTGTGTGCGTGTGTGTGTATGTGTGTGAGTGTGAGGGGAGCAGCCTGAGGCTCTGTCATAAATCCCCAGAATCAAAGCTATAAGGAGGCACAGAATCCCACCTTCTCTCCCTCCATCCCACCAAAACTCACCTCCTGCACTACTCTCACTTTCTTTCCTCCTCTTCCTGCACTAAGGATTCTTTCATTCAAATTTCTAACTGTAGCCACTGAGACTATGAGGTCTTGGTACCAGGGCCATACACATATACACCACACACTAAATTAGACAGTGAATATCCCTCTCTCTCCATTTCTCTCCACATCTGTTCTCCTTCACACACATGCCAGCTTCAACTCTAACTAGTCTTCTAAGCTTGCATTGGGTCATGTGATATCACTTGCTGCATGGAATATAAACCAAGCTTTCTCTGACACTTTAACACTGCTCAACTGGTCCCACTATCTCTCAGGGTACAAGGAAGACACTCTTCTCTGTCAACTTACTCTAAAGTAAAAAAAAAAAACATCTGAAGACCTACATGTTTCCGAAGTACTCGAATTAGCACTTAAATTAGCAAAGTTTTAAGTGTGCTCCTCCTGAACAGGATTAGGACTGATTGTATGATTAATCCATGAACTAGTGAACCATTATCAGTATGGATTTATTGATTGTGTAAGTCACTCTGGATAAGGACTTTTTTCTTCTTCTTCTTCTCCTTTCGGCTGCTCCCATTAGGGGTCGCCACAGCGGATCATCCGTCTCCATACCACCCTGTCCTCTACATCTGCCTCTTTCACACCAACTACCTGCATGTCTTCCCTCACCACATCCATGAACCTCCTCCTTGGTCTTCCTCTTTTCCTCCTACCTGGTGGCTCCATCCTCAGCATTCTTCTACCAATATAATTCATGTCCCTCCTCTGCACATGTCCAAACCATCTCAATCGCGCCTCCCTCACCTTGTCACCAAAACATCCTACATGCGCTGTCCCTCTAATAAACTCATTTCTAATCCTGTCCATCCTCGTCACTCCCAGCGAAAACCTTAACATCTTCAGCTCTGCTACCTCCAGCTCCACCTCCTGTCTTCTACTCAATGCCACGGTCTCTAATCCATACAACATCGCAGGTCTCACCACAGTCCTATAAACTTTCCCTTTCATTCTTGCAGATACCCTACTATCACAAATCACTCCTGTCACTCTTCTCCACCCACTCCACCCTGCCTGCACTCTTTTCTTTACTTCCCTAACACACTCTCCATTACTTTGCACTGTTGACCCCAGGTACCTGAACTCCTCCACCTTCTCCACCTCTTCTCCCTGCAACCGCACCACTCCACTGCCCTCCCTCTCATTCACACACATGTACTCTGTCTTACTCCTACTGACTTTCATTCCCCTTCTCTCCAGCGCATATCTCCACCTCTCCAGGCTCTTCTCAACCTGCTCACTACTCTCACCACAAATCACAATATCATCCGCAAACATCATAGTCCATGGAGACTCCTGTCTGACCTCGTCCGTCAACCTGTCCATCACCACTGCAAACAGGAAAGGGCTCAGGGCCGATCCTTGATGTAGTCCAACCCTCACCCTGAACCACTCTGTGGTTCCTACTGCACACTTCACTGCCGTCACACTGTCCTCATACATGTCCTGCACCACCCTCACATACTTCTCTGACACACCTGACTTCCTCATACAGTACCACAACTCCTCTCTTGGCACTCTGTCGTACGCTTTCTCTAAATCCACAAATACACAATGCAATTCCTTCTGTCCTTCTCTATACTTCTCCATCAACATCCTCAAAGCAAATAAGGCATCTGTGGTGCTCTTCCTCGGCATGAAACCATACTGTTGCTCACAGATGGTCACCTCTTCTCTCAGCCTGGCTTCCACTACTCTTTCCCATAACTTCATGGTGTGACTGATCAACTTAATTCCCCTGTAGTTACTGCAGGTCTGCACATCTCCCTTATGCTTAAAGATCGGTACCAGCACACTCCTTCTCCATTCCTCAGGCATCCTCCCACCTTCCAGAATCTTGTTAAACAATCTGGTTAAAAACTCCACTGCCAGCTCTCCTAAACATCTCCATGCTTCTACAGGTATGTCATCTGGTCCAACCGACTTTCCACTCTTCATCCTCTTAATCGCTGCTCTCACTTCCTCCTTACTAATCCTATCTACATCCTGCTTTACCAACTCCACATCATCCAACCTTCTCTCTCTCTGATTTTCCTCATTCATCAGCTGCTCAAAATATTCCCTCCACCTTCTCAACACACTCTCCTCACTAGTCAACACATTTCCCTCTCCATCCTTTATTGCTCTAACTTGCAACACATCCTTCCCAGCTCGGTCCCTCTGCCTGGCCAATCGGTATAAATCCTTTTCTCCTTCCTTAGTGTCCAACCTCTCATACAGCTCCTCATATGCCTTTTCCTTGGCTTTCGCCACATCCCTCTTTACCTGCTGCCGCATCTCCTTGTACTCCTGCCTACTTTTCTCATCACTCTGTCTATCCCACTTCTGTTTTGCCAACCTCTTTCTCCTTATGCTCTCCTGCACTTCCTCATTCCACCACCACGTCTCCTTGTCTTCCTTTCTATTTCCAGATGTCACACCAAGTACTTTTCTAGCTGCCTCCCTCATCACTCCTGCAGTAGTTTCCCAATCACCCAACACCTCTTCACCACCACCGAGCCTCTGTCTGACCTCTTCCCTGAACCTCACACTACAGTCTTCCTCCTTCAGTTTCCACCATCTTATTCTTCTTTCAGTCCTCACTCTCCTCCTCTTCTTCTTCGCCTCCAAAACCATCCTACAGACCACCATCCGATGCTGTCTAGCTACACTGTCCCCTGCTAACACCTTACAGTCTCCAATCTCCTTCAGGTTGCATCTCCTGCATAGAACATAATCCACCTGTGTGCACCTTCCTCCACTCTTATACGTCACCCTATGATCCTCCTTCTTCTTAAAATAAGTGTTCACCACTGCCATTTCCATCCTTTTAGCAAAATCTACCACCATCTGCCCTTCCACATTCCTCTCCTTAAAACCATACCTACGCATCACCTCCTCATCACCTCTGTTCCCTTCACCAACATGCCCATTAAAGTCTGCCCCAATCACCAATCGTTCTTTCCTAGGTACACCATCTACCACTTCATCTAACTCACTCCAGAATCTTTCCTTCTCCTCCATCTCACAGCCAACTTGTGGAGCATAGGCACTGATGACATTTATCATCATCCCTTCAACTTCCAGCTTCACGTACATCACCCTATCAGAAACTCTCTTCACCTCCACTACACTCTTACTGTACTCTTCCTTCAGAATCACCCCTACACCATTTCTCTTTCCATCCACACCATGATAGAACAGTTTGAACCCACCTCCAATGCTCCTGGCCTTACTCCCTTTCCACTTGGTCTCCTGAACACACAACATATCTACCTTGCTCCTCTCCATCATATCAGCTATCTCTCTCCCTTTACCAGTCATAGTACCAACATTTAAAGTACCAACCCGAACCTCCACTCTCCTACACTGCTCCTTTTCCTGCCGTCTCTGTAGACGTGTTCCTCCTCTCCTTCTCCTCCTTCGGCCAACAGTAGCCCAATTTCCACCGGTACCCTGTCGGCTAACGATACCTGTGGCGGTCGTTGTTAACCCGGGCCTCGACCGATCCGGTATGAAATTCTCATTTGTGATCCGCATATTTGATTTGGCACATGTTTTACGCTGGATGCCCTTCCTAACGCAACCCTCCCCATTTACCCGGGCTTGGGACCGGCACTAAGAGTGCACTGGCTTGTGCCTCCCTAATGGCTGGGTTGGATAAGGACTTTTTTCAAATGCCATAAATGGAATTGTGATAGCATTTCCTGCACGACTGTTAATACTTATTAGGTTTTATTCAGAAAATGTGTGACAGGTTGAAGAAAACCTCAAAAGCAGTGACCTTTGTATAGATTTGCTATATGTTGATCAGCCAGCTTTTTATCCCACACCCAAATTATGGTTTCATGACCGGAATCTCATGGCTACATTAAGTTGTAATATATCAGATGAAACCCTACATTTTATGGATCTATTTTACTACCTGCAGAATGATTCAGGTGAAAGCTAGATTAAGAGCAATGTATAAAATGCTATTTGCATCTTCGTCCTGTAATTTTATTCGTTGATTTTCTTTTGGGAAGCTTCAAGGCAAGTGTTTTGGTTCAAATTCACCGGTCGTAATAGAATCTCGCAGCTTTGGAGGTTGGAATCGAGGCATAACCCGACTCTGAACATGCATAACTTTCCCCATGCAATATTGTCCTTTTGAACTTGAGGTGTCGGGAATTCTTTTTGAGGTAACATCCCAGTTTTTTTGAGTATCTTTTTTCCTGGATTTGAGCATGAGGCCTTCTGTTATCTGGTCTTGGCAGTTTAAAAATCGTATAATAATATTGTTAGGGCTTTAAAGCAGCCAGAATTGCATAACTTCTAGAACTTCTGCCTAGCACTTAAGTTATGAGGCTTCAAAAGTTTGAATACCAATGTGCACATTTCTGTATTAAACTCTCACTGTGCCATTGTGACTCCTCTCTGGATATTGCCCTTTAAAAAAGAGTGAACATTGGCTGTATTAGAGCTTTGACATGAAAAGAGATGGGCATAATGCTGGAGCAGGAGGATCTCAGTGCCTGGTGAGATCCCACTCACACATCTATTATGGAAAACAGGTGACGTGCAGATTTCGTGCTTTTAGCTTGGCATCCACATGCAGGTGGGTGCTGAATCAGTGCTTCACTTGGCTACAGTGCACAAGCCTGGGTAAATTCACACTGTCTGATACCCTAAGCAAAGCAAACAGTGCTCTCTCTCTCTCTCTCGCTCTCTCTCTCTCTCTCTCTCTCTCTCTCTCTCTCTCTCTCTCTCTAGCCCACCTCCTTCCCTAACCTACACATCAAACACTAAAGTGGCAGCCTCACTCTGCCAAGAGACACTCACACAGTCTCCATATCCTCTTCTCATCACTTATTCCTTTACAAAAAGCAATGCAATCACGCGCCTGTTGTCAGAGAATGAAATATGTAGCCAGTGTGGATCATTTCTAATGGAAATGATCAAATGGGAAATGATTTGAATATATGAATAAATAATGCAAAGGCAAAGATCTGATTCTTTGTGCGACTGCATGCCTTTATTCATGCTATCTCTGTGACATTCAAAGCTCTGGCAGATACATTTTTTAAACCATGTTGGAATTGTTTTTTTTGTGCACATTTGCTGATTCTGTTTTACTGTTTGCATTTGTACAGTGCTCTTCCTTTTTAATGTGAGAGGAAGAGAAAAAATAAATGAATGCTTCAAAAGCTATATTTGACATTTAATGCATGGAATTTCTTCTAGTATAATGTTAATCTGAGTGTGTGTGTGTATGTGTGTGTGTGTGTGTGTGTGTGTGTGTAGCTGTGTCCTCAGTACTGGCCAGAGAATGGGGTACATAGGCATGGTCCTCTGCAGGTGGAATTTGTATCAGCTGATCTTGAAGAGGACATCATCAGCAGAATATTCCGCATTTACAACGCTGCTCGGGTGAGTGTTTGAACACATGCGCATACAGAGGCTTAGCTCTCCACGTCACCTTACTTGCTGTAGGTTAAGCTTCTTACTTTCTCCATGGCCACACCTCATCCTTCTAATATACTTCACTCGTCTCACTCCTGCACGGCCTGCAGATATACTCCAGTCATCCCTTTAACTAATCTACTTTACTGATCTTTTTTTTTTACCACCCCTACTTCACAACTCAGACCATAGTCAAGTCTACTCATCTCAGCAATCGCAGCACACCTGCTGATTCACTTGACTCATTCCACCAAACACAGCACTGCCGGTGGACGTATTTTATTTAACAAACTGCTGACTTACTTTACTCATCGTAATAATCACCTCACAAGCGCAGCCTGCTCACTTATTTTCCCACCAATCACAGCACAACCCTCTGATTTACTCACCCCTCTATTTCTCACACAACCAGCTCACTTCTTACTAATCCTTTTGATTTACTTATCCCATTAATCCTAGCACAACCCACGGCCTGCCACATTTTACTAATCCAGCTGATTTACGCATCCCTGTAATCAGCACTCATCACATCACAGTCAGCTGACACGTCCCACTAATCACAGGACAGTCAGCAAACATACTCGTTCCTTTAATCACATTACAGCCTACTGATTTGCTCATTCCACTTTTTCTAGCACCACCAGCTGACTTCCACATATCAGCTGATTTACTCAGACCACTAATCAGCCTATTCATCAGAGCACAACCTACTTACTCATCCCACTAATCTCAACACAACCAGCTGACTTCCTCACCTCACTAATTCATCTGATTCACTGTGCTCATCCCACTAATCTCAACACAACCAGCTGACTTTCACATCTTGCTAAACCAGTTGATCCCACTAATCCCAGCATAACTCACTGTCTTCCTCATCACACTAATCCATCATAACCTACTGTCTTCATCACACTAATCCCAGCATAACTCACTGTCTTCCTCATCACACTAATCCCAGAATAACCTACTGTCTTTCTCATCACACTAATCCCAGCATAATCTACTGTCTTCCTCATCACACTAATCCCAGCATAACCTACTGTCTTCCTCATCACACTAATCCCAGCATAACCTACTGTCTTCCTCATCACACTAATCCCAGCATAATCTACTGTCTTTCTCATCACACTAATCTCGGCATAACCTACTATTTTACTCATTATAATAATCCCAGCATAATTTACTGATTTAATCACCACACAAATCACGGCCTTCTGATTTAATTTCTCTTACGATTTAATGTTAGAATGCATGTAGTATTCCTACCGACTTACAGTATTTAATTGTGTGTGTGTGTGTGTGTGTGTGTGTGTTGCAGCCCCAAGATGGCTATCGTATGGTGCAACAGTTCCAGTTCTTAGGCTGGCCCATGTACCGAGACACACCAATGTCCAAACGCTCCTTTCTGAAACTCATCCACCAAGTGGACAAATGGCAAGAAGAATATGATGGAGGAGAGGGACGCACTGTGGTGCACTGCCTGTGAGTCACACACACACACACACACACACACACACACACACACACACACACACACACACACATACAGTACTACCAACATTTTCCCATGGACACACAGTCACTTCCAAAATACTGTACGTCTTTCGTTCTCTCTCTACACATCAACCTCATCACACAGTGTCTTCTGAACTTTAATCAGTCTTTCTGTTCTCACATCTCCAACTGCATGAAAACAGATCAATAATCATTACAGCATTAATTAACAATTAATTCATCTGTCAGAGGTTCGGAAGCTAGAAATGAGTTTTCAGGTCGTGCGTCTTTGTTTAGTGCAAAGATAAACACCACCCTCTAGTGTCTTAATACACTCCCTACAAGGAAGTGCCAGGACTTTTGGTTTTCTTTATAGTAGAAAATTAAACAAAAAAACCTTGATAATTAGCTAATTAGTTAAAGTGTGTTAATTACATTGCTGAGTCCCAGGGCCTGGATAATTATAATTACAATTATAAATGTAGAATTTGCAGCGTGTGTGAGCATGTTATCAGCACAACAGCGTTGATATCATGTGGACATGTTGTTTGACTTCATATATAAAAGGTGATTTATTATAAAAAATAATAATAATAATTTAAAAACTTTTTGTACTGAGGTTAAGGTGCATTATTTTGCTACAGTATTTTACACTATAGTACACCATATGGACAAAAGTATTGGGACACCTGACATTTCCAACCATATATAGTTCTTCCCCAAACTGTTACCACAATGTTAAAGGTAACATAATTGTATAGGATGCTCTTGAATGCAGTAGTATTCAATTTTCTCTTCACTTGAACTAGGAGAGCCAAACATGATGCAGCATTACATAGGTTGGAGTGGAAGATCTTGAGTGGCCTAGAGCTCTGACCTCAATCCTAATGAGCACCTTTGGGATGAACTGACTGCACCCCAGGCCTCCTCACCTCACCTACATCAGTATCTGACTTTTCTACTGCCCTTGTGGCTCAATGTGCACAAATCTCCACAAGCCCACTCTAAATTCTAGTGGAACATCTTCCCAGAAGAGTGGAGGCTATTATAACAGCAAATGTGGATTAAATGTGTAAATGGATGTTCAAAAAGCATGCACCAATCTAATGCTCAGGTGTCCACAAATTTTTGTCAATATAGTGTGTAATGCTAACCGTCAGTATGTTCTATTTATTTATATTTGATTACTGACTTATGCCTTGTGTGTGTGTTCATTGATGTGTGTGTGTGTGTGTGTGTGTGTGTGTGTGTGTGTGTGTGTGTGTCAGAAATGGAGGCGGACGCAGCGGAACGTTCTGTGCTATCAGTATTGTGAGTGAAATGTTGCGACACCAGCGCTCGGTTGATGTGTTTCATGCTGTCAAAACTCTGCGGAACAACAAACCAAACATGGTGGACTTACTGGTACAGCATTCTCACACACACACACACACACACACACACACACACACACACACACACAC
>JAAIIK010000040.1:1949220-1961246 GCA_014706435.1 Silurus glanis
CCTAATAATCCAAGTATAACCTGCTGACCCAGTAATCCTAATAATCCAAGCATAACCTGCTGACCCAGTAATAATAATAATAATTCAAGTACAACCTGCTGCTCAATAATCCTAATAATACAGTACATCCTGCTGATACAATATTCTTAATAATCCCAGGTTAACCTGCTGCCATAATAATACCAATAATCCAGAACAACCGGCTCATCCAATATTCCTAATAATCCCAGGATAACCTGCTGCTTCAATAATCCTAATAATACAGTACATCCTGCTGATCCAATATTTCTAATAATCCCAGGTTTACCTGCTGCCATAATAATTACAATAATCCAAGTATAACCTTCTGATCCAATAATCCTAATAATCCCAGCACAACCTGCTGACCCCTCTTTAAATGTTACAAAACAAAGAAAGGTGTTACAAAAATAACCCGAAAAACAAACTAAATAAACCACTGGATATATATATATATAAACATTTCATTTCAAGTCATCAGAATTTGAATAACTGAATGTTTATGTGTGTGTGTGTTTTTGTTGTTTTTTCGCAGGATCAGTACAAGTTCTGCTATGAAGTTGCTTTGGAGTATCTAAACTCAGGCTAGCTGTGCTAGCCATCAGACAACATGGACATGCTTTTGGATTATTTTTTTTAAACAGTGGATGCTCAGTGTGTGTACAGCACTAGCAGTGCATGTGTGTGTGTGTGTGTGTGTGTGTGTGTGCGTGCGTGCGTGCGTGCGTGCGTGCGTGCGTGCGTGCGTGCGTGTGTGTGTGTGTTTGTGAGTACGTATGTGGTCAGCTTGAAATTCAACAAATGTTCATTTATCTGACCAGGCTTTTTCAACTACAGGAAGAGTACAGTATAATGTTCAACCGTCTTCTAACTGAAGTGTGTGTTGTAAATGAAGCCAGCTTATGTTCTTCTCTCTTCCTTTGGCCTCTGTGCCCTTCGGTATCATTTTTCCGGCTTTTTGCGCAGGACCTTCCGTGTATGTTGTTGTGATGCTTTCCATTTCTGACTGACGTGTGCCGAATCACTCGAGTGGACACCATCGGGGCAAGAATCGACAATGTCTAACGTTATTTTATCGTGTAAATCAGTCGTAATAGGCTAAAGAACAGAGATTCACATGCCGACCATAGCGTCATCGCATATTATGTGCCATGTTCAAAGGATCCAAAGCTTTTTTGGCACTTTGTTTTTGATATTGTTTGTTTATATTGTAAATATGATCAGTGTAGTGTATTATTTATTCACGCTGTGTATTTCAGTGACAATCGTGTACTGGGTTCATTGGTTGAATCACCCAGAATGTATTGTCAGCTTTGGTTCATCTTGTTTGAAGAAATATTGTACATGTTTAAATATATACTGTATGTATCATAGCAAAAGAAAAAAAATGACTCGATGTTATTATTTATCTCACAATCTCTCTACAAATCTGATCTTTCTCTTGAATCTTGTCTCAGCTTGTGTATTTGTTGAGCAGAACAGGAATCAGTGTGCTGGTGTGGTCTGGGAGCCAGTAATAACACTTTCAGCAGAGAGACTGTATAATGTCTCATGTGGAGCTGGTAAGGGAGAAAAGTTCATGTATGTTCAGTTTATTCCTTTTTTTTTTTTTTTTTTTTTTAATTAAAATAAGAAAATGTTATATTTGATCCCACTTGTTTACCCACACAAAAGTATAATCATTCATGATTCTGAAAGAAAAATGCCCCTGCAATAGATCTCAGCATGATCCGACTTCACCCAGAAGTAGGTTAGAAGAACACCATTCTAACTTTTCATAAAAGATTTGAGACAAATGGGATCATGTGCAGAAATACATTTTGGGTCATTCAAATGTTCTTAAATTCCAGCACCTGGAAAAAATCCCCTCCTTTACTGTCAGCCTCATGCTATTTTTAAGAAGTGATTTATATTAGCAGTAGATCAGGCACTAATGCTAATCTGTAATCTTCTTGCTACAAGCTAACCAGTTATTTCTGATAGATCCAGGTCATTGAACAATGCTCATTTATTTTATCCCTGATAATTAATTCATTATGAAGTGATGGAAAAAAACAAACAGGGAAACACTAAAGCTCATATTCCGAAAATGTCCTTTGCATATACAGTGGGGTTCAGATGTCTGATTAATTATATACAACTTGTGAAATGTAAAAATATTCGCACATTCTTTATATTTTGTATGTCTAATTTTTGCTTTACTGACAGTCGATTTGGCACAGACTCTGCATGTTTGTGTTAAACCTGATGATTCATGTTAAATCAAATCCATCAGTGTCATGATAAGACTCATTGAAAATCTGACCTTTTGTACAGAGCAAGTAACGTGGTCTCGACTATTTAGCGTTCAAGTTTTTTTTATTTCCAAAATAAAATGTTAAAAAATAACATATTTTCAATGGAAATTCAGTCTTTTGGTATGTTAAATGTAAAACAAAGGAACGTAAGGTACACAAACCCAGTAAAAACCCACAGACTGTAGAATTAAATGGTAAATATTGAAACAGTGACAAATCATGGCTTGTGTTCTGCCAGAGCTGTAGGTGGTGTAGGTGCACAGGGGTAACTGCAGGACACGCTTGTGCGACTCTTTGGTAAGGACTTTCCTCCCACACCGTTAGAATGTTCTGTCTGTATCATAAGTACGAGTTTCACACACACACACACACACACACACACACACACACACACACAAACACAACCTCTTCCAGAGTCATCTATCAAATGAAATGATGCAGGGTTTTTTTTTTATTGTTGCTTACATTTAAGTACAAATATATTTAATATATGGTTTCAGTGGAACAGAGTCTATTGCAGTAAAAGAAAATACAATTGTTTAACATCTCATACTGTTATATTGGCATCACACATCTGTGTTTTCTCATTTACACTGTATGGACAAAAGTATTGAGACACCTGACCTTTACAGCCATATGTGGTTCTTTCCTCAGCTGTTACCACAAAGTCAGAGGCACACAATTGTATAAGATGTTTTTGGCTGCTGTAGTATTAAACTTTCCCTTCACTTGAACTAAGAGGCCCAAACCTTTTCCAACATGACAATGTGCACAGAACCAGCTCCATGAAGATATGATTTACATGGGCTGGAGTGGAAGAACCATATTGAACCCTCTTCGGGATGAATTGGGACGCTGACTGCACCCTAGGCCTCCTCACATCATCTACATCCGTACCTGACTTTACTAATGCTCGTGTTACTGAACATGCACAAATGTACACATCTAATGGAACATCTTCCCAGAAGAGTGGTGGCTATTATAACAGCAAATGGGGATTGGATGTGGAATGAGATGTTTAAAAAATCATATACAAATCTTATAGTCGAGTCTCCACAAACCCTAATCTAAATAGTTTATATGATTAAATCAACAATATTAATGATAAGACAAGCCAAAATTCCCAACAGCATTGACAATATATTTGACTTCAGATTTGACCTCTTTAGCAAATCTGCCAGATTAAAATAAGAATAATCTGCTTTAATCTGAATCCAATTATTCAAAAAAGCACATACTTTATTCATTTGAGGGGAAATTAGTCACAGTTATTGACTAATCATTCAGGCACAAACCCAGAAAACAAAAATTGGCTTCAGGTGTTGGCATGCGATGTGTTTACCTACAGTGCCATCTTGTGGAGATTTACAAAATATCGTTTAGTTTTAATCTGCACACTGGGACCAAAGACAATTTCTTATTTCAAAAACTTTAGGTATATGCCTTTTTTCAGTCGCAGAAATTATGTAATCCTTGTCTTGCATATTTTATCTGCATTAAATAAACAAAAGTGTAGATAAAACCCTACTGAACATCTTTGGGATGAATGTTAACTCTGACTACATCAACATCAGTGGTGCAAATACACTGAAATCAAGCGAATGTATAAAAAAAATGTTCTAATTATTTTAAAGCTAGAAAGCACAATTAGCCATGGCGTATGTGTGGGGGTTGTTAATCATAGCGACAATAGCCAATCATTAGCAGCTATAGTATAGCAGATATTGCTTTCATGGACGTGTGTTACGGTGCCCTGTGATACAAAAAGACCAGCACATGCTGTGGTTAGCTTCAAGTGTCCCAGAAGAAGCGTAGTAGCCTAGTAGTAATTGTAAAATCTTTTTTTTTTTTTTTTTGACACAGGTACTTGGATTTTTTTTGTCTTTTATTTTCAATTTAAGCTACAGGAGCTTGTCTGTTGGATCGGACCACATGGGTCAGCCTTCGCTCCCCACGTGCATCAATGAGCCTCGGCCACCCATGACCCTGTCACAGGTTCACCACTGTTCCTTTCTTGGACCACTTTTTTATAAATACTGACCACTGCAGACCAGGAACATACCACAAGAGCTGCAGTTTTGGAGATGCTCTGACCCAGACGTCTAGACATCACAATTTGGCCCTCGACAAACTCACTGAATTCAGTAAATGTTGCCTTAGTGTATAAAAACCATGAACCTTTCAACAATCTTTGTTATACAGATATACAGCATGATTTGTTTTGTATTGTGGATGATTTTGATCAGTGTTTGTCATTATTATTTCCAAGGAATTTGGTAGAAAATGATCACCAGCAAATCCTGGCAAATCCAACAAGCATGCCATTTTTCCTACTTAAGTCCCAATAGAAAACGATACAGTATATGTATTTCATGCAAATGTTTATTTCTCTATCGATTTTTGAGCCTTTAATGTCAGAATAGTAACAGTAATTCACTAAAACATTCCAGACACGAATGCATATTGACGGCTTGAAAGGTCAAAGGCCAGTCGGATCACAGGGTGTTACAGAGGTCATCCTGGCAGCAGCTGACCTTCATGTAGGCGTTCAGCTTCAGCAGCTGACAGTCAGCCATGGTCGTGCACTTCTGGTAGTGTCCATCTGCAGTGAAGTACACCAGCAAAGCATAAACACGTAAACAGTACTCTCAATTCTCTTTATTACTGATGGAGATATTTCTCAGAAGATTATCATCTTCTAAGGAAACTTTAACTTAATACTAAGGCTGCAATCTGTAATTAGTAATGCTACAATTAGTGTAATTAGTCATTAGTGATGCTACAAATCTACATGTGAATCTACATTTTTTGTTTAATATCATGCCACTACTTTATCTACAGTGATAAAATAACCAAAAAACATTAAAGAGTTGCTCACATGGGGCTCTGGTGAACTTGGTTGCCACGCAGGCATCTTTTTTAGCAGGACAGGTCATGGTCAAGATCTCACATGCCCCACCGGCCTTCTTGGGCAGGCACTGGTAGCACTCCAGAGCCATCCCTGAAACACCCATGGACGTGTAGCGCATATTACACACATGACTTTAGATTAGCTGCTTGGGATACAGAATAGATTACATCAATGATAAGAGACAAGAGATCAATTAGATCATAACCAATTTGTGAAAAATTCATGAAGTTTCTATGCTACAGAAAGCTTTTATTATACACTTAGGACATGAAGGTACCACAGTTGATGCGGTGAGGAAGACTGAGAGGCCTCAGTGTTTGTTAGATCGAGGGACAAAGAGGTTTACATCAGGCTGTTGATTTAGTGACTGTTAATGCCCTTTGATAGGAAATTGACACACTCACCACTGGATAGCAGCAGAACCAGAACGAGGGCAAGAACCAGGCTTCTCATTTTTCTGCGTTTCTAAGTTCAAAAAGTGTGTGTACGGGACACAGAGGCTGAAAAACTTTGAACACAAAACATACAGATGCGAAGTGCGTTATACGAAAACGGCATAATCAATACAAATCCAAGTTTTTTTTAAGAATATTAATAAAAAGTAACAGCAGAATATATGTCAGATTTTCATCCAAATCTACATTTTGCCATTTAGAATCTGCTGACATTTAAGTTTAAAAAAAGGAAAGGCAAAGCTCATAGATTAAACTTATACAAGAACTTCACATCTTACCTTTCTGTATGAATCTGTGTAATGTGTCTGCTGGAGACTCAGAAGTCTTCCCCTTTTATACCTGACCTTATCTCTTCTTTCTTCCTGCCTGTTTTTTACTCCTCTGCTGTGTAAACACTCACTCCTCACACACTCAGTGCCCCGCCCAGTCATTTCTCTTATCACACCAGTGAGCCATCATCCTTCATATCCAGACATTAGTCATGTTTCACAACTTTATGGCTCCATGTTTGTGCTAGACTCCGTGTCTGCAAAAACGATCAAACATCGGTTTTTAATCAGTATTCCATCTGCATGGTGGTTATTGGTTATGCAAAGTCCATAGCAGTGATACAACTGCAGATGATTTAACTTGCGCTGTCCTAATTGAGTTGAAATCTGGATGGTGAGAAGGCCATAGAATATTTAGATATAAACGTAGTGTAGTGTGTACTCATTTTATTTCTTTTGTCATCGATGTATTTATGCAGTACATTTAAGTTCTTTAGTTACAATTTTAAGAAGACTATAAAATGAGGATATCGAAATGTTTTCCACACATAATTTGGCACTGCACCCACTGTCTTAATAGTTTTATGATGTTTTTTGCTAAATGCGTTGGTGTTCGTTAGGAAAAAAAGCAGCTGATTTAATGCAAACCCTGCAAGAATTATCACAAAAGTTGTAACATATAACTGAGACTGTTTCACACAAAGGCAAATTGTGACTTCTTTTTCTACTTCTTCAGTCGATTTGCAACAAAGGAGTGTTAGAGACTGTACGTCTAAGTGATATAGAAGCCTAGTGGCCAGCTGGCAATCAATCCAGCAATAAAATTCAATTGTACTCTTTGTATATCCACTTTATTTAGATCCTGTTAGATCAGGGTGAATCTGCTGACCCTGTTTTCACTGATCCAAACACAACCTAAACATGATTCTTTCCTATCAGAATGTGTTTGTCACCCTGTTTAACGTTCTACAGACAAATTTCAATACCAAGCACATACACGAAAGCTGCTATCCCTTTTATAAACCACTGTATCCAGTTAAGACATTTCACATGCTCTATCTGTCAATTTGGATTTTCTGGTCTGTCTTTAAAATCAAGACAGGATCTATTATAGAGCATGTGCTCAGAAAAGGTGTGTACAAACATCTCACCCCTGAGTTACAAGCAATAAAAAGCAGAACATTCAGTTATTATTATTATAAATGTAATTTGAGGTACCTAGCTTCTTTTAAAAGATAACTCAGGGAATGGAGCTTTGTTGCATTCAAGCATCCATCAATGAACAGTTGATAATCACATCAATAATGGAACTACTGTATAATGGACTTTCTGTGTCACTCACAGAGTTGGCAAAACTACACACTTCACTCAAGTAGAAATCCAGATACTCATGTTTTAAAAGAGTCTGTAAAGAACACAAACAGAGAAAAGATGATGATGATGTCTCTGTTCTCAGTCATGTTTACATCACTGACTCCATCTGTCTCATCCACATTAACCCCATACTTCTTGTCGCCTTCTGCCTTGTTTATTGTTAGCAGCATTGGCTAGCCAACATCTGTGGTGCATGATAGACAGGAAATTATACACCAGTGGTAGACTAAAAAAGCCACGCAATGAAAAGAAATGGTTTGATGGGCTGAAGAGTAATGAAAAGGAAAAATATTGACATTTCACCAAATAGATTAAAAATAAATGAAAGAGCCTGGTTTAAAAATGTAAGAAGTACAAAGTTCAATATTTGTGTAAAAAAATAAATAGTGAAGTAAAGTATTGATACCAGAAAAGTCTACTTAAGTACAGTAACAAAGTATTACTTCTTATCTCTGGTCACCCAGAGGAGAACGGGTTCCATTTTGAGTCTGTTTCCTCTCAAGGTTTCTTCCTCATACCATAGAAGGGAGTTTTCGCTGCTGTCACCACTGGCTCGCTCATTAGGAATAATGTTATAATGGATAAACTTATATGGATTGATTTATAAATGTAAAGATTATATTCGTAATATATGTATTTCTGTAAAGCTGCTTTGGGACAATGTCCATTGTTCAAAACGCTATATAAATTTAATTGAATTTAATTATTTTCTGATATTTGTTAAGTAAAGAATAAAGCACAGTGGGGTGAGCTTCTACTGAAAAACTACCCCCTTTTATTGTCCAGTAATATCATATATCTCATATATTAATATTATTACATTATTAATAAATGACATAATTTTCTAGTTACATTTAATGTTATAGATACTGAATTAGTGATTAATTGAAGTAGTAAATGTATAATATAAACCTGTGATTTGTCTTGCACGCCGAACTACTGTCAGAAATGCTCATAGAAACCGATCAGCACTTTCTGACCAATCAGAAATGAGAATTCAACAGTGCTGTGGAATAAATATTTGATGCATGTAAATAATCCTGTACATTGTATTTCAGGATATAATCAGATTTTACGGAGTCTTTAAAGTGTGAAATGCTTCTGAAGGTCATTTAGTTGCTCTTGCAGTGCCGTGGAAGAAGATTATACAGTCCACACTAGAATTAACGGGGGAAAAAAAAGATATTTTAGAACTACGAGTGGTGTATTCTGTAGATTGTAACCTTTTTCTGTTATGCACTGCTGCCAACAATATCAGTACTCCCACTATTAATATTCAGTGAAGGCTCTAAGATCTTTCTTTGGCCATGAGCAACAAAAGAGACAGAAACTTTAACAGTCCATTACCATGATTTGATTTAAAGGCTTTTTTTCTATTTACTGTTTTGTTCATACATGGTAATGTTGGCAATTGTGTGGTTCTTATTTAATAATTATTCATTAGTTATGGTGAGGTAATGGGAAGCAGTTATGGGAGTGAGGAAAGTTGGAAATATACAGATATTGTGATTATTTACATAATGGCAGCTTTAGTCAAACGTGAACAAAATTGTATATTTAGTACTGAAGTTTCCAACTTTGAGGCCACAAAAGACATATATACATATATTTATGATTTTTTTTAAACCCCTTACTTATAAAGTCAAACAATGTTTTCCACAGTTTATACTCCAGATGTATTTTGCAAGACCCCTAGGATTATGCAACACTGGCCACAGATAAGCCTAAATAATGTCAAATAATGTTATCTTGCTAGCTTGTGATGGATTGCCATACAGTTCGGTTCCTTCAACAGTAATATTTAGAGTGTACACATTTTTTTATGCAATATCAAAATTCTTGATCGCTCTCTAGAACAAACACTGAATCCCCAGCAATTAATTGTGTTTCATGCGTCACTATTATCTTAAAAATTCTTAAATTTCTGCATTATATTAATAAGATTTATATGTATAGCAAAGAAAATCATCGCATGATCAGGATAGCACATTCAACCACAACTGATTTGAATTCATTTCACAAATATATAAAAAACTTGCATTTCAATAAGTAAATGCTAAACTGCACTGCAATTACAACCCTAACAACTAAAATCCCCGATACAACACAATAAAACCGCTGGAATATTTATAATTACAAGTAAAATTTCAGATTTTATTACTGGATGCAATGAATTTCTAAAGACTGATATGATGGAACAATAAGGAATGTTTCCACTTGGATACAAGCTGTAATGTTAAGCCTGAGGCCATATATAGTTGTACTTGAATGTTTTTAAATTAGTACTTAAATTGTACTTTTCCTTTCCTCTATTTACTCTTTTACAGAACACATGGGAGAAAAATGTGTGCATCCAGCTGTGGAAAAATAAGCTGATAAGTTGAGGAGTGAGGAGCAGTGGGGGCTCAGTTAAGGTTTGTCCTCCAAATTTGGAGTGGTTTCTAATTATATAATGACGGCTCAGGATATAATGAAATATAATGCGTTTCTATGAACAAAGGCAAAGTGTATGTGCATACAGCAAGTCTAGGACTTGCAAAATGCTTCCTTTTGTCAGATTATTTAATGGGATTATGGATTGAATAATGTGTATTCATCAGAACATTGTGTGCACTATGATGAACTTCTTTGCAATGAGAAAAGTCAAGAAAAGAGTAATAAGTGTTTCCTTTTCCCGATGACTGAACATTACTGCGCTAGTTTCAAGTGTTTAGTTTTGTTTTTATGATGTAGTTTGAAAACTGTTTCTTAAAAGAAATCACTAGTTGCTAGCCTAAGGAATGAAGTCAAATGTGATAGCCTCTCAACTTATGTTTGTTTGTTGGAGGCTATGTTATTATTAATGTCATTCTCTCTGACTAAAGTCTATGATCATGAGCCACTGCCCCAGGACAGTGAAATAAATTGTTGTTCCATGATCTTTGCTGCATTGCAAATATTTTGGTTCGTAGCCCAGAAAAAGTTTGTATTTCTTTCAAATGCTTTAGGCCACTGATTAATGAGTTGTAAAAACTTGTTATTTCTACCCATTTGTTTTGTGTGTGTTACAAAAACATAATCAATATCATGTTTTATTAATTTATTCATTTTAACTAATTAGATAGCAAAGACTGATGCAAGTGCAGTTGTTGTTTATTAAATCAGGTCCTAACAAAACACAGAAAGCAAAAAGGAAAAAAAAAGAAAAAAAAAAGCACCATTAACATGTATGTATCCAAAGCAAAGAACAAATAGACAAAGAGCTATT
This sequence comes from Silurus glanis, assembly GCA_014706435.1. Classification (NCBI taxonomy): domain Eukaryota; kingdom Metazoa; phylum Chordata; class Actinopteri; order Siluriformes; family Siluridae; genus Silurus; species Silurus glanis. Next base: position 1,959,792 of record JAAIIK010000040.1, read on the forward strand.
CTGCTGCAAATGCTACAAGACAAAAAAAGCTTATCCATGGTGTGAGTAATCAGTGAAACATATGACACAGACATGTGATATAGTGAGGCTGATAGGATGTTTAGTTCTTTGCTCCTTTGGTGCCTATTGCTTTGTTTAAAAAACAATTCCGTATATAAAAAATCCAAAGGGATAGTCTGGTGGTACAGTACAAGACTCTCATCAAAGAGTCTGTCCTCACTGTGTATTTTGGAACTACTACCCCACCCAAAAAGGCCAAACTCTAACGCATCATTCGAACTGCAGAGAAGATCATTGGAGGAAAAGTGCCCTTCCTGATCAACTTTTATGATAGTAGAGTCATTTCTGATCTTTCACAAGCAGCTCACACCCTGTAAATCAAACCAAACTTCAACAAAAGAAAATCTGGTAGGTACAGTATGTCATTAAATAATACTTCACTGTGCTGTTATCCAGATGAATGGGAAATATTAAACTAGTGCTAACAAGTATTATTTGTATACATCAGTAAAGTTTTACTTAAAAATATATTAACTCTTGTGTCTCTTGAAAAAAATACACTTTTTTTGTCTTCTATCCTAATAACTTCAATTCATTTTAGTGCTTAATGAATGGTGCTTAATGAATTTAGTGCTTAATGAGCTCACATACTATTTGAAATGAACATAGATAAATGTGGCTAATTATACCGAGACATATTCAACTGCAAATTAAGACACGCTTGAGTGTTATTCGTTCACCCCAATGGGTCACAGTTTCCTTCCTTAGAAATTTGTACGCACAGAAGTAAAATATGGCTGAAAAGTCAGAGCTGAAATCCCCTGGCTATTGTGTTGTTAATATCATGGCATTTTAGAAAGGAGAAAGGAAGAAGCTGACATGCAATTTCACAGAAGATTGTGTAGAATACATACATACATCATTACTTATTTATAAGATTCTGTAAGATAACATAGGCTTGAATGGTAACTCGGTTAGAGTGAATGGAATATATTTATATATTGATAGCTGGACAAATAAATGTCATACATTTAAAATGTCTTAAGACGTCTTCTTTAAACACAGTAATTACATGCACACCTCTGACTCTCTGGGTGCTTCATTTTTCCCACTTTCTTCCCTCCTTTTCTTTTTGTACAACTCTTTTCACATGCCTGGCTATAGAATTAAATGGTGCTGGATTTTTTTTGCTGTATTTTAAATGTCAATGAAGACAATTTTAAATGAAAAAAGGAAGAAATTAATCGTCTTTCCTACTTTCTCTGAACTTGTGACTACATTCCATTTATGAAATGGAGTTGATCGTGTTCAGGTAGCAGGACAGAGTGACTGTTGTGGGACTAAAATATACATTATAATGTATATTTATAATATAATAACTTATACTGGATGACTGATGGTGAAGGTTAGATAGATAGATAGATAGATAGATAGATAGATAGATAGATAGATAGA
>JAAIIK010000040.1:1971115-1988746 GCA_014706435.1 Silurus glanis
TGTGTGTGTGTGTGTGTGTGTGTGTGTGTGTGTGTGTGTGTGTGTGTAGTTTACATTTTTTTTAGCAATAGAGCTCAGCTGTAGGAACCTCTCAGTGGAGTGATACTCAGTAGACTTGGTGCTCTGTGTTCCTACCTACCACTCCCTCAGAAACCAGGCTCAATGGATCACATCTGGCTGAGAATTAGAAGTTTAGTATTAATATACACAATTCTGACCTCATTTAGGTGAGTGTTTTATTGCCTTTTGTGGTAGAAATGTCAAATATATGGCTACCTTTTTATATGAGAGTTGATTTCTGTAGAAAGTGGGGTTTGTGATTCTATTATAGCTAACGGGTCTGATGACGGGTCTGTTTTCTGTGCACAGAGTAGCAATTACATTTTCTCCTTTATTGTTGTTTTTTTAATTATTATATAAATGATGGAACCTACCTCATTTCAACCACTCTGGAATAATGGTTGTTTCCAAACATTTGTACATTTTTTCATGTATGTTTTTATTGGATTTTTGTGTGTGTTACTGTTATAGCCTGTATACAACAGCAGAATCCCTAACCTCTACCTTAGTCCATTCAATCAGCATGACTACCACTCATAAATGTATACTGACATCAGGGATTTGAAGGTAAACCTATAAAGTATTACAGCTGCCTGAAGGTTAGAATGTGCCAAATAAATGTTTTTACATGGATTAAAGCAGAATTATTTTTACATGGATACATACAAAAACATACAAATTATAAACGTGGGCTTGACACTAGAACCTCTGGGCGTTCTTATTTGCCAGATTAAGATATGAAGCTAAATGTAAATCTGACTTCTTAATTGTTTGACTCCATGTCCTTTTACACAAGGCTTTTTGTTTTCAGGGAAATTTCTAATTGCAAGCTTTACTCGAACACTGTAACCATCACCATATGCTTACATTTAGTTTTAATACATACTCAATACTTTTATGAATGGTTCAGCAGTCAGGAAACGTCTTAAAAAAACAAAGAATTTGACCTGCACATCTGGGGCATGTTTTTCCAGCATCAATTTTTAATCATACCAAGGTACCAATAGATCATTATCTTTTGGAATATTTAATTTGAAACGTGGCTTGTTTTTCCCTTCTATTTCAAGCCCCAAGGTTTTAAATTGGCACTGTTTTTAAATGGTAAATAACATGACTTAAAAAAGAAAAAAAGAAATCCCATAAATGTACATCTCTGCATGTGGGTTTTATTCCAGTCTCTGAAGTTCAAAAGCAGTGTGTGCAGTTTTTCATGATTCTAGGTTTGTGCCTAAAGTATTCATACATAAAATGTTTCTCAGAGTCTTAAGTCTGCACACTTTGGCTCTTGTTACTTTAATAACTGATTCTTTTTCCCTACAACTCTCATTCAATACATGCAAAATTAAGAAATGTGTTTATCATACGAATTTGTGATCGTTTTTGTACTTCATTCTGGAAAAAAATATATATCTAGAAAGTATGTACAAACCTCTGTGTGTGTGTGGTGCCAAGTAGGACCATCAGTGTTCCTGTTTTCCCAGACTGAAAGATACCTGATGTTAAAGGGTTATAATTGGTTTTAAGTTCTTTATTGGTGCTTGTGTGATTCTGTTGTATCACTGTTTATCAGGTTATTTTAGTTTACTGCCAAATCCAGAATTTCACCTCATTAAAGTACAACAAACAAGTTGTATTTGATTTACCTCACATTTGGTGTGTGCATCTTTTCTTCTTCCCCTGATACTTTTAGTTTCAGTGTGAATCGGTTGCAGGACATAATACAGTCTGGCAGTGATGAAACACTTTACTTTTACCTTTAATATTTGAGAAGAAACACACTTTGGGTTCTTTTTTGAGAGTGATGTAGAGTAAGATGAAGGTAATGCTATTCTAATCTATTTTCGATGCAGACCCGGCTGAAAGCGAAATGCCCTAAAATGCCCATCGAAAGTTGTTCAATGTCTGCGCTCACTGTCTGAATTCTGAATCTGTATTTGCGATTTCTCTCATCATAATTTCCATTGTTAATGTTACAATTAGAATTTTTTTTTTTTTTTTTTTGCTGCAAAAGTGCACAACTCGCAACAGATTCAGTCATGGATTGAAGTTTTTATTATTTTTTTTAATCTATATTACTTGCTATTGCAATTAAATTTGTAAAGGTGTTCCTTCAATTAAAAACAACTAGTTAGAGATTTATATCCCCTTGTATTTTTGAACTACACAAGAATCCCCCACTTCACCCCTGCTAAAAACTAAACGTAAAAAAAAAAAAAAAACTCTGTAAACTTGTACCTTTTACTTGAAGTAAATTTTTATTGAACTAGCTACTTTTATTTGAGTAGAATATTTTATTACTCTTTCCACCTCTGCTTAATCTAAATATAGAGCTGAATAGAACTGCAGTGTGACTTTCTCTCCTTGGTTTTTTAGGTCATTAAGTTCTATTGTGACTGTCACTGCTAACTCAGGATTTAATTGTAGTAAAAGACAAAATGGCCAATCTTTCTGTTCCTCACTATAAAAGAGGGAAAGGGAATTTAGCAGGCAGAAATCTTGTTCTCCTGTTGCCAAGGTCCCCAGAGTCTACAATCGTAAGCAACCAGCCACATTACCTGTGTTTTATTTTATAGGATTAACAAAGGATTTTTATGATTTTAGCATTGTACTATTCTGAATGCATCTGTAACTCATTTCTACGTTTTGAAAAATCGACTTCACTATAAAGACAATTTTGCATTTCTTTGTGAAAATTTATAGTAAATTCAGTCTGAACAGTTCCTGGAAATGGACACATCTTTTCTGTCTCTTGTATCAACATTTAATATGCTGATACAGGAGACAGAAAAGATGTCCAGTTCCATGGATTCTCTACAGATAATGGAGCGACTGCCTACACAGCTCATTCACCCTCAATTTTCTTCTCCTTAAATTAGTCTAATGGCTCTGAAGTCAATATATGTTTTAACCTGGCTCTTCCCCGTCACAGCACTCACCACTTAAGACTGAATTAATGTAGACCTCATTGTTTCACTCTGATTATCCTGCAGCTGCCACCCACATTTTTGCTTCTTTCTTTTGCTTCTTTCTCGTCCCATTTCTGTCCTATTTCACCTTTTATTTAGTTTTCTTCTTATGATTGTTCATCACAACAGTACAGGCATATTATAGAATAATGTAGTCCTTAAGCGTCCTATTACCACAACCCCCCCCCCCAACACTGATTAATTTCCCAAAACTTGGCAACATTTACAATTTTTGATTTATTAATAAAAGTCCCGTTGCCAGTCTCTCTGTTTTTCTTTCTCTTGAAGTAAGAACACACTTAAACATGTCATGCTATAAAGAAACTTTCCATACATGTCCCTGTGAAGACATTAGGAATACATAAAAAGCATTGTGTTATGAGAGTTTTTAGTAAAACCTTAATTCTTATACAGGGATAAATATTATTACAAATATTCAATAGGAATGTGGTTAAAAGTGTTACGATACGGTTTAACCCCGGTGAAAGCTTTTGTCCCTTTCACAAAGTCACACTCCATCTGTTAGCAGCTCTGGATTATTAAAAAAACATCAAATGCAGCTCAGAGGGCTTTTGTGTGTGTGTGTGTACTGTAGACACCTTTCCTTTTTACCCCTGAATCAAATCTCATATGTGGTATTTGGAATGTTTTCATGCAGTAATACAGGGCCTCAGCATGTGCAAATGCATTGCTGTAATTACTAATAGTGCATTTTTAATCCTTTGTAATATTTGCGGTCGAGAAAAGCTTAATCCTGGCCACATGTTCAAATGTTTTCACATCTGATCAATTACCAAAACGCAGTCATGAAGAATGCAGTTCTATTCAGTGCTGATGCTGATATAGTAAAGAATGCATCTGTCTAGTCGTTTTCATATATCTCTGTTTAACAGCAGTATACAGTAACACTGATGTGTATAATAGGGAAAGGGGGAACTGAGGAGAAACACGGGTGTGTGTTTGCATACGTAATTAAAACAAGTCATTTTTCCTCCTGCTGCACTGAGATAATCATCAAGGTCCAGCTGGTCACAGAGGGATTTGATCATTCTCTTCATCGCAGGAGAAGGTTAAGCTCTAGGGCAAATTGCTAAATTGGCTGTCTTTTTTTTTTTTAATTTATTTTAAAGCCCTCAAAAAAATTACAAAAAAATAAAAAAAAATACACCTCTATAGCTGTTACATAAAAATGGTAAAATTGCAGTCTAGCCTTAAAGTTTAGAAAGATCATAATATCTTAGTGGGATGGTATTCATTCAAAACAGCACTATCTGGATTTTAACCCTTTTAGAAGGCATCAAAGACTTTACAGGGGTTCTGTTAGATTAGCAAACTCAAGAACAGTTTCCTATCAGGTGTCAGCCTTCTAAACTCAGACACTGAAATGTACATGATTATTACCCTGCCCTGTTCTCAGACATTTCCAATCCGACCCTGTTTTTCCCCCCGTGTACTGTACATAATGAACAAACTCTGCACTTGTCATGTACTGTGATTTGCACTAAAATGTTACTTGCCTTCTATGTCATTCTCTACCTTTTCTGCATAGTCACCTGATAATCGCTGGACATTATAAACTTATTTCTCTGCACATCCATATTTGCATACAGTGTCATTTCCAATGAGCTGCTCTTCAACCCGATGTGTGTGTATGTGTACTGTATATGTATATAATTGTTGCAATGTACAGTATAGTAATTCAATGATACTAATGACATAATAATTCCATAACTCAGATCATGCTTTGAAAAGTTAGCGATAACCGATTTTGCGCATTTTGTTTCCCCAAATATAATAATATATTACAAACGCCTGATATTGTTTTCTTCTTCTGAATCATTTTTGAATGTTCTGAATGAAACATAATATGGAGAAAATCTGCTCACAGTGTCAGAGACACATACAGGCAACAAATTAAAGGGGGGGAAAAACATTAACTGTAACATTTTGCCCAAAACAGCTTTAATGCACCTGTGCACCCATTCAGAACTGTACAGGAGAGATAAACATCATTCTTCCTGAAGAACTCATTCATCAAGAAAGAAATGCTTCATTAAAGAATAATATTGATCAGTCTGAAGAACTTTGTACTAATTTGCAGCTTTCCTTTTTAGGTGGACACAAACCATGCCAGCATGCCTTTCCACTGCATAACAATGTCATCTGTTTTCCTTAGACTTTCCACCTGCCTGTATTAGAAAAGTTGAATAATAAATGAACTGAATTTGTATATTCAATCACCCTTTTCATAAATATATGTTTAATTTTAAAGTGTATATAAGACTTGACAGTAAATTCTTATATTAGTAAATCAAAGCCCTTAATATGCCTCCTGATGCACATTTTCCCAAGCTAAGTCATGTCTAGATGCAACATCCATCAGCAGGCATGTACTGCAGAGCTCAGCATGAAAATAGCACTTAAATCAACCTAGAGAGAATGTTTTGACTCAAAAGTAAGATATAATGGCATTAGTGCAACACTTTGACAAAATACAAAATACCTTCCAACGCCACATTCTCCCTTGATTTAATTCTATTCCTAATTTTTTTTTTTCATGTTAACAACCTTATCCCAGACACCTCTGGCAAAAATACAATTAGAGGGCGTTACACTGATACCATCATAATTTGAAAATATCATTGAGACATGGCCTAGCCTTCCCAGGAGTCTTAGAGTGGTGATCAATATGGGGTAGTATACTGAGCGATTTATAAACTTTACAGTATACATGTATGTCAATGAGCATGTGCACGAGTGGAGGCTGAAGCTGGAGGTGCTCTGTTTCAGAGTCCGGTGACGCCGATAAAAAGTAGAGAGACGAGAGTTAAAATTGGGCTTTAAAACACCAAAAACACAGACCTCTGGCGAGAGTCAGGCATCTCACAGGGCGGGAGTCTTAACATATCGTACAATAATTGAAATTCTACATCACAACTCGGGGACTATGCCCTGCTTGGACTAGTATATTCAGTGAATCCTTGCTAGAACAACCATTCGAGATCATTGCTGAAAAGTATGAGAAGTAAAAAATACCTCTCTCAATTTCATTTTATTGATAGGATTATTGCAAAGTAAATTCTACTAAACAGCCAATGTGACTATAAGGAATAGGTTCTGGCCTCTGATCCATAGTGAATGTGTTTCGATCAGTGATCACCAAACCTATTCCTAACAATTTAAGCATCTACAAAATGTAGGATATCCACCTCACTGACTTTAATCTACACTCAAAATGGTAGATCCTCAGGATCTGGGTTGATGATCACTAATAGTCATGGATCTGATATTTCTAGCTGTCAGAAGTGATGTTACTATAAAATACAGTATGGCGTGGACATGGTTGTGCCTTTGCACATTCCAGCATGATGTGTGCTTTACACTTTGATCTTAAGAATGCTCTTCCTGAAATGATAAGTACTTCTTACAAAATAGTTTCTGCAGTGTTGCAAGACTCACAAGCTGCAAGGTTTCTGGTGGCAGGTATCAGCACCTGGAACAATCCAACTGGAGCCATGGTAACAGCCTCATAGGAAGGAGGGGAGAAGTGCTGAGACCTCTTGACCAACTTCTCCTCAGAGTCATAATGTTCCTTAATCATATGTGCAATGAGCCCCTGCTTTTCTTTCACATCTTCTATGTTTATTGATGCCATGTTTACTGATTTTTTTTGGTACAGATAAGAAACATTCTTTATCTGCCGTCTGACTAGGTGCCTCCTGTATGCCCGCTGGATCATTGTTGCCGAGACCTCTTCCTGCTTGCGCCGGAGAGTGGTGGTAATGGGTTCATAGGAGGTCTTGGAAGGGTTGGATATCATAAACTTTTCCTCCATCTGCTGCTTGAGGGCATCCATCTCACCCGACTCACCTAGAACACGTTTGGTGAAGGCAAAAAGGATGTCCAGGCAGTGGATCTTGTCTCCACTCACCATTGGTAGGTCCATCGAAATCAGTTTGAGTTTGTTGGGTTTGGCAATTCGCAGGGGCTCCGAAAGCGTATCTGCAAAACTGGAGAGCTTGGTGTACTCAATGAAATGTGTTGCTTCCACATCAAACTTCTCCCATACTTCGTAGAACATCTCGAAGTCGTCCTCACTGAGAGGCTCAGTGCTCTCCTCTGTGGCAACACTGAAGTTCTCCAAGATGATGGCAATATACATGTTAACAACAATGAGGAAGGAGATGATGATGTAGCTAACAAAAAATGTAATTCCCACTGAAGGGTTTCCACAATTGCCCTTTGTATTAGTACCTGTGTTTATGAAATGCGGGTTACATTCCTCTGGCGAGTTGCTTAGAATTGGATCCAGCAAATTGTCCCAGCCAGCAGAGGTGGTGATCTGGAACAGGCATATGATACTGTTTCCAAAGGTTTCAAAGTTAAACATGTCATCGATCCCGCCATGCTTTTTTACATAGGCAAAGTTGGCCATCCCGAAAATGGCATAAATAAACATGACAAGAAACAGCAGAAGCCCAATGTTAAAGAGGGCTGGCAGTGACATCATTAAGGCAAAGAGTAACGTCCTTATTCCTTTGGCTGCTCGTATGAGACGGAGGACCCGTCCTATTCTGGCCAGCCTGATCACCCGGAATAAGGTTGGAGACACAAAGTACTTCTCGATGATATCAGCCAGGACAATTCCTATAATAAGACCGAATATCAAATTCAGAATTTTTTGTGACATGCAATTATGAGAACCAAGAACATGACAGGTTACAATGAAGACACCAAACTCTAGTCCTACGCTCTCAAATATATAGTTTCTTTTTTGCTTTCCTTTAGCTTGCACGAGAAACTCTTTGTTGTCATAGAACCTTTATGCAAATCCACTAAAAGTCCAAACCCCAAAACACTTGAATGCTAGATGGAATGTTTTTAGAGGAATCTGTTTACAATTTGGCATTTTAATGATCCAATAAATCGTCACCAAAGACTCAATCATGGTTGCACGAGTCATCTCTTAAATACGTTCTTTCATCCATCGCAAATTGGGTAAAAGACGATGTTTATAATTTTGTTTTAGATTATAGTTTGCTATGGGATGCTCTGTAGTGAGTTGGAATTGTGTCATTGGTCTATACCCACCAACTATAGACAGGATGACCACTACAAAGTCGAAGATGTTCCAGCTGACGGTGAAGAAGTAGCAGCGGAGAGCAAAGATCTTAAAGAGACATTCGGTGGTGAAGATGACGATGAAAGCCAGGTTGATGTTGTTGAGAATGGACTCCATTCGAGGAGACTGCTCGTCCGTTTCTAGCATCATGGTGATCATGTTCAAGATGATGAGAATCATGATTGTGATGTCAAAGGCTTGCTTGGAGACCAAATCAAAGAAGAAACCTTGCAGAATGTTCTTCATTTAAAGACCAAACAAGCATGTTTACAAGGTTAGTCATCTAGTCATCTAGTTATAATAATAATAATAATAATAATAATAATAATAATAATAATAATAATAATGAATGTAGTTAGACTTTTTTTAAAGATTTTACTTCTACTTTTTTACCGTTGGTCTCGGTATAGGCTTCTGTGGCTTTTTTGATCCCAGTTTTTTCATTGCATTATAATACTTCTTCTGCTCCTCAGTCATAAAGATGTCCTGTCCACCTTGGAATAGCAAAAATATTTTAATTTTAAATATCTAAAATCTCAAAAATTAAGCCACATATCAATTATTTCAGCAAAATCAGCATGGCGTCCGCACCTATCTTTCTCTTCTGCTGATTAAAGTTGTCGATAATTACACCGATGAATAAATTCAGAGTGAAGAATGAGCCGAAGATGATAAAGATGACAAAGTAAAGGTACATGTACAGGTTGATCTCCTTAATGGGCTGCTCTTCTACCTGTGATGAGTAAGAAAAAATATACCTAGGCTATGACTGTTCTTTTTTTTTTTTTTTTTTTTTTTTACATATTTTCCTAGAATCTATTCTAGTTTTTTTAAATGGAATGATTCGAGGTTACCCCACGGGAATCCACTGCTGCATACATGATTTCCATCCAGCCTTTGAAGGTTGCCTGTAATTACAGATACAAGCATGCACATCAACCTCACAGGTGTGTTTTTAAAAGGTATAGCTTTAAGGTCCATTATAAAACCTTAAAGTTCTTATTCGGATACCTTTAATATTTACAGAGTGACTAAAACAGATTCATATTTCCAGAGGTAAAAAATAATGCTTGTGGATAGGATTCGCCAATAAAAGGGGTGTTACGTAGTTACATCCCCAAATGATCTTACAGTAATCTTATAAAAGGATACACCAGACCCTAATATAATTGATAAGTGAACACAAAGACAACAAATTAGTGACTTACCACTTGTAACAGTGAGAGGTAGCCCAACCCTACGTTGTCGAAGTTGACCTTCACCCTGGTCCAGTAGAACTGGGTGTTGTTCATGGCCAGACAATCTGATTTATTGTTCACTAATGAAGCGCTATGGATGTAACCTGTCCTGCTGACGCACTTTCCAAATTTCCCGGCGAAGAGGTTGACACCCATGATGCTGAAGATGAGCCAGAAGATCAGACATACCAGCAGCACATTCATGATGGATGGAATGGCACCAATTAGTGCATTCACCACCACCTTAGCATAAAATAAAGCAATATTTATCATGCTGAATACTTCAGGAATAAAGGAAGTGGTGAAAGACAGGCCTATTTTAAAAGGAAACACCATACTGTACATTTAGCATGAATGTAACACAATCACATCATGTACATTCAGATGAGAAGGTGCCTTACCCGCATTCCTTCAAATCTGGACAGGGCTCGTAGTGGTCTGAGGGCTCTCAGCGTCCGCAGGGATTTAATAGCTCCGAAGTCTGAGTAACCCAGAGAGTTAGCTACCAAGCTAATTAATGATACCTGCAGAGTAAGGGGAGAGGAGGAATGCACATTTAAGTAAAAAAAAAAAAAAAAAAAAGTTTAAATATGTGTTAAGCTTTTTAAAAAATCTATACCAAGGAATCTGACCAATTTTTTTAGCCTATGAGTAAATAAAACTTCAATGATTCAAAAATTTTGAATACTTCATTAGACCAATCAAAAAAACATTTTTAGTGAATTGTTGGCCTTCTGGAAAGTATGTTAATTTACTGTACATGTACTCAATACTGGGTAGGGGCTCCTTTTGCTTTAATTACTGCCTCAATTCAGCATGGCAGTATTATATATATATATATATATATATATACTAGCTGAAAGTACCCGTGCTTCACTACGGAAGGCAGAACGCTAAGCAATATGGCAATAAGCAGTAAGCACTGAGCAGGACTGGATGATCAGAGATCAGAACGTAACGTCAACAAATAACGTACTACCCCTTTGTAGTACCGATACAGGGCAAACTACTTTGAAAATAATTTTTTTCGTGCATCTAACATGTAATAAGAAACAATGTAGTAAGTTTCATTAGGATCCGTAATGTTATTTCGAAGAATTTACAATGCGTGAGAAATCGCGTTTTTCGCGAGTTAGCCGCGATCCAGGGCGAATTTTTCAAAACCCTTTCTTAGTGAGCACCTAAGACCCAAGAGGAAGGTATGTTCCAAATTTCATTGCAATCCGTTCAGTGGTTTTTGAGATTTCGTGATGAGTGAGTGAGTCAGTCAGTGGTATTTGAGCTTTATATATATATATATATATATATATATATATATATATATATATATATATATATATAGTATAATAATTGCTGTATGGTTGCTTTTGCAATGGATGCCATTCTATCTAAGCTTAAAAGCAGAGGGTCTGAATATCAATCCAATTCCCAATTACTGCAAAAGAAATTCTAAAATCAACAAAGCAATTAACAGGATATGTTAATATCTTCAAGTACAACACAAAAGAAAGGCTTTTGCTAGCATTTAATTTAAGTTGCATTAAGATTATTATAACCTGTGCCAGACATATGTATGATGGATAACGGATGTATGACTGTTTTTCACATGACCCTGTTCTTCACTTCACCTTGTGAGAATGGATTTAAGATCAAAAATCGTGTTTACTCGGAATGCACCTCTGTTTTCTGCAAACTTGGCATGTGCCACTCAGACATGACCAGTGCAACTTCTAAAATAAATTATATCTGGCACCTAAATGCTATTGATGCCTCACTATCGGTTTGCTCCAGGTGTATCAGAACTGCATACTAACTATTAAGATCTCATTGAATAGTAGCACTTAACTTACAATCTACTGTAATAGCTGTATATTGTGTATCAATTTTAGTTACTAGGCAGTTATATCTTTTCGACTTCTCAGATTAACACTGAACATGAACATTTCAATATTCTACAGAAAAACATATCCAAAGATGAAAAGAGCTATCGAGGAGACTCGACACTATAAAGTCCATACACGTTTTGGGACATTCTACAGGAACGCATTCAATAGAATTCGAAATTGATTTATCTACAAATGAGTTGTTTTTCAATATATGTTTCCACTCTATTCTACATTCAGAGCAGACAGAATGGTACTCAACTGTCGAATGACCCGCTGATGACGGTTGAAAATTAGGTACATGAAGAGTTTGTGAAATGACACGTGGACAAAACCAGGACAAATATGCACATATGCATACTAGGTCGTGCACATACCTGCATACTCAACTATATATGCATATTCACTATGCATATATATTAAATAGAGTGAGTTTTTTTTATAAAGAATTTTTTTTTTCCATTTAATAAATGTTAAATCAAATGTAGAAAAATAGGTTTTATTGATTTGGTACACATTAAGTAGAGATAAGGGCCAAAATTGCATCTGAATGAATGTAGATTTATTTTTCAACTTTATTTTGACAAGTTTTTGGATTTAATTTGGGTTGTCCCCCCCCAAAAAAAAAATGGCTAGTTCTTTATAAAAGAAAGGTATATATTAGAGGGATGTTGCAATATATCTAAAGAAGATCTAATTTCTATGTGTAACTCTATAATAAACAGCAAAACAACTAAAAAATATTCAATAATTGTTACATAAACCAGGTACTGTTATACCAATATATTACAATGCTCTCTGCTGCTTCAGTTTTCAAGCATATAATGTTATTTTATACTTTTTTCCATAGCCTTATAATAAATACTGAAAAGTCAGCACTATTAGTATCTTCTGAAGATAACAATATTAGTTAGTGAGTGTTATTTTAATTCGATATAAAGGCCAAGGTCCTGTACATGTTATCCACATCAGTCGTATAGAATCACAAAAGTACACTTTGAATGCAATACGGGTTCATCATATTCCTAGGTCACAAAGAAAGACAATGGCATTTATATCTCAGAATGAATGAACTGACAATCCAAAGAGCAGCTGTGATGCAGAGGAGAGAATTCGTCCTGAACATCAACTCACCTCTGACCTCTGAACTATGAACTTACCCTATCATTAGAGGTATGTGTAGAGATCTAAATAGAATTAAATAGAAAGGTGAGACCAGGAGATACGCAGTGATACGTAATGAAATGTATTCATGTAGAAACAAAACGCAAAAGTGTGTGTGTGTTTCTGAGGTATATCACTGTGACCATGAGTAACTTGAGTAAGCATTGTTTGGATTTATAACTCTTGGGTCAGCACAAATTGCTATTAAAATGTATTCCTTAATAATGTTTAAGTAAATAAGCAAGAACCGTAGTGTCTGTTAATTCCAGGATGCAGTTTGTGTCGCATTCCACTAACAAATGTAACGTCATCATGTTCCTTTCTGTCTCTACAACTAGGACAAGTTTCCTTACCATTTGCTGTAATACAACAATTTTACAGGTAAATTATGCATTTATGAAGCTTTTCAATCCATCTTTAGTACCACTGCATAATTCCTAAAGTCCAACTTTGCCACACATCCCCACCTTTTGCAAAGTTACCAATCCTGACTCTTGACATGTTATTCATTTGCTAGATATCTGAATATTTGCAGAAATAGTGGTATAAAAGATTTTTATAAGGTCGGGAAAAACAAAACAAAAGCTTGATTACAGATCAAAGAAAGATTGTATACTGTATACTCACATCTACTATCAGGAAATCCAGCCAGCACCAGTAGTTTGTGAAGTACTTCTTAAAACCATATGCAATCCATTTCAGAAGCATCTCCAACACAAAGATGTAAGTGAAAACCTTGTCCGCATATTCTAGCACCACTTTTACCACCTTCTTTTGTTCAATATAAATGTCTTCAAACGCCTGAAAGCAAAGCATCGAGCAAATGTTAATACACCTAGAACACTGTGTCAGAATGTTCTGAATATCAAATATATCAGTATTGGAATAAGATATAAGAAGCTCCACACTGCCTATTTAATTATAAAATATGATTAGATTTTGTTTTTGGTTTCCTAAAAAATCGGTCTGACAAATGCACTAATGTGTGTTGTTATAGAATTTAAGATCATTCACTCAATACATCAATTTACGGTAGTTTGGTTTATCATCAGTACTTTGGTCACATTTTTGGCCAAGTGTCCATCCATGTCAAAGCAAGTTACAAATTAGCTACTTAGCACAATCTTGGACTGAGGTACAATAGAATAGCACATGCCAAACAATTTCACATCCCTTATTGTTCTGTTTTACTCATGCGTGATTATTTATGGCCACAAACCTAACAAACAACGTCACTTATGTTCAACTAATAACAATACACTATCATTTATTCTGTGGCTTGCTTGTGTCCTCCTACCAGAGCGCCGCTGCTGAGGAGAATCATGAAGATGATGAAGGTCTCAAACCAGCTGTGCTCTACAATTTGGTAGCATGTCTTCCTCAGTGTCCACCAGACTAGGCCTAGTCCGTGGCTCGAGTTTATGTTACACCCCTTACAGTGATGTATACAGACTGAAAATAATCAAAATAATTAGAGTTAGCTGGTAAAAGCCAAGAGCATCGTACCCCTATAAGATAAAGACCTCTCACAATGGTCTGGAGCATATATGAACTGTGGTCCTACAGGTCCTACAGACTGCAAAATATAGAAAGTGGAAATAAAGTGTTTCCTGTAGGTTACGCTTCACCTAATTGAAATAGTTCAAATAAAATATAACAGTTATTTTTTAGATATGATTTTAATGCTTTTTATTTATTATTATGTTGTGAGTGACGAGGATGGACAGGATTAGAAACAAGTTTATTAGAGGGACAGCTCATGTAGGACGTTTTGGAGACAAGGTGAGGGAGGTGAGATTGAGATGGTTTGGACATGTGCAGAGGAAGGAAATGGGGTATATTGGTAGAAGAATGCTGAGGATGGAGCCACCAGGATGGAGGAAAAGAGGAAGGCCAAGAAGGAGGTTTATGGATGTGGTGAGGGAGGACATGCAGGTGGTTGGGTTGAAAGAGGCAGACGTAGAGTACAGGGGGTATGGAGACGGATAACCCGCTGTGGCGACCCCTAATGGGAGAAGCCGAAAGAAGAAGAATAATAATAGATAGATAAATAGATAAATATTGTCCTTTACTCACACTCAGGGAGACACTCTTCTGGCTCCATGGCATCACCAGCTAACTGGATGTCCTCCTCTTCTCCTTGTGGATTTCTTAGATCCACAGTACTTCCTTCTGACATGCTGATCAATTCCTAAAAAAGTCAAAAGGCTGGTGTTCAATTCCTTTTTCCATCATATCCATTGTATAATAGCCACAACAACTGAGCTGTGTTTAGATCTATTACTGATATCAATAACAACCAACTTACTGGTTTGTTCACTTCATCTTCTGATATCTCTGTGTCATCTTCCTCCTCCTCTGGAAACTCCATGTCTGATTCTCCAGGTGCTATTGGAACACATATGTTCAAACTAGGATTGGTCATGTAGTTGTCTTCTCTTTCTGAAGTGATATGTTTCTCTACGTAACTGATGATTTTCCCAACAGTCCCATTGCATTCAACATGGTTGGTGCCATGACACTTCAGCACCCAGGCTTGCTTGTTAGTGTGCCAGCGTTTGGCCAGGTTCCCACTGAAGAGGTCCTTGATGACTCCTAGGATCCAAGTGAGACTGGTATATATGCGTGCAATGGCTATTTGTAGGTTATTCATCTCACCATCCTCCTCTGGAGCAGACAAGTTATCAGAGCTGAAGGAGCTCAGCAACAGAGCCAAGAAGAGGTTCAGAACCTAGAAAGACAAGGAGAAAATGTATCAGCCTAATTTAGCCTTAGAGGAATGGTGCTGTTTAATATAGAATGCAGAGTATCTCTTCAAAGGGCTTTTTCCTTTCCAGGATTCCAGGTATATCATACACATCATACATCATAGCTACACCATAATGGCCTGATTCCAAAATTGTCAAACCAATGCTTGGCAAAATGTTCTTCCTAGATTTGCACATGATACCATAGATACTGCTAACTAGCTACTTGCCAGTCAATCCTAGTGCAAATCCATGCTCCACTCCATGGCTTTGTCATTTATCTGAGCCAAAGTTCATAAGTATCTTCTGGCTGAGAATTTGCCATGCCTAATTGTACCATGCCATACATTTTAATATGCCTCCTCCCCCTTCAGTGCTTCCAAAGCATAATAGCTATTTTAGTAGTACCAATACTGCAATAAAATCCCAAAGACTTATTTCTCTTCCTCTCTTTCTCGTGTCCTGTAAAATTTCTAAACCACAGCAACCAAATCAACACTGCTAACAGAAACGAAGTTTGTATTAAAGAAATGCAAATGATGATAAAAACATCATCAACAAAGCATCGTTAACCATAAAAACATAATAATTATATTCTTTCAACTCACCACCAGGTTGCCAATGACCATAACCAGCATGAAGACGAGGATGCAGAGTGGCTGGCCAGCCACCTCCATGCAGTCCCACATTGTCTCGATCCATTCACCACACAAGACACGGAACACAATCAGAAACGAATGGAAGAAGTCCTTCATGTGCCAACGTGGCAGAGTGCAATCCTTGCTGATCTTACACACACAGTCCTGGTAGTTCTTCCCAAACAGCTGCATGCCAACCACAGCAAAGATGAAGACGATGATGGCCAAGACGAGGGTCAAATTGCCCAGGGCACCCACAGAGTTGCCGATTATTTTTATTAAAGTATTGAGTGTGGGCCATGACTTGGCCAATTTAAAGACTCTCAGCTGAAAGAAGATGGATGGATGGATGGATGGATGGATGGATGGGGTTATGCTGAAGTTTGTTTTGCAGGCATAAATTCTAATAAAAGTGAAAACTGCGACTGCTCTGATGTGATCTTACCAGTCTGAATGAACGCAGCACAGATAATCCCTCAACATTGGACAGGCCGAGTTCCATCAAACTCAAGCAAACAATAATCCCATCAAAGATATTCCAGCCTTGCTGAAAGTAGTAGTATGGGTCCAGAGCAATGAGCTTCATTACCATCTCAGCTGTAAAAATTCCAGTGAACACCTCAAGACAATGAAGAATAAAATAATCAGCAACAAATTAACATCCATATCTACAAATCTGTATCTATAAATCTTCTCTCTTGTTCACCATTTTAAGTTTTAAAAATTTCAAATTTGGACTTATCTGTCCACAGAAATCTTCCAGTCATTCACTGTCCAATTGTGTGTTTTTGCCATTTACATGTTTACAAGTTTATTGCATATATGTCATACAAATGCAAATGGTCGTACTTGTGTCTCTCAAAAACAATTAAAACTTTTGATAGGCACAGTATACAGGGCACAACAGACACATGACTGACTAAGTACTGCATTTCGTTGCCTTGTACTTGTACAAGTGTAATGACAATAAAGTTGAATCTAATCTAATCTAATCTAATCTAATCTAATGATGGTATTATTCAAAGAAGCAACCAAGAGCCCATAGCCCAGACATTCCACAAAGTTAAATGGAAGGGTAGCAAGCCATGACAATGTGAAATTTGTTAAAAGATATTTTAAACCTAAAGATCTTTCAGATGATAAAATCAAAGATTACATTTCCAGGTTTGTCTCAAAGATCTACGTTTGAAAAAAAAAACCAGCAGTGCCGATTACCTTGACATCAGCATTCTCACTGTGAAGGATGATGGTTGTTGTATCATGTTGAGTGTTACCTTTCATATGTGCTCCTCTGAATAATCCCCTCTTTATACATTTCCTGAAGTAAACTTTCCTGGTCTTTACACAAAAGTCAAGGACTCGAGGACCACATTCTAAACTAAATGCTTCATAGCCCGATGTATGGTGCATTCTCACCAGGTTCCCCAAACTCAGCATGCCATTAAAGTCCTCAGTCATGGGGTAATGCTCCAAAGCCATAAAGAGTGTGTTGAGCACAATGCAGATGGTGATGGCAAGGTCCAGGAAAGGATCCATCACCATGACCTTTACTAACTCCTTCACACCAAGCCATGTGGGAGAGCACATCCACACCAGATACTTTTTAGCAAACACGTACCAGCAAGGAGGGCATTTCTGATGGGCCTCTTCAAATTCTGAAATATACAAATAAACAAACATAGTTGAAAGCATTCTGCATTGACAAAAGCATTACAACAAAAATCTGGAGGTTTGTGTGCAACTTTTTACTGTTTTTAGCTCATTTTTTAGCACATATATACGTGTGTGTGTGTGTGTGTGTGTGTGTGTGTGT
>JAAIIK010000040.1:1989146-2001128 GCA_014706435.1 Silurus glanis
TGTGTGTGTGTGTGTGTGTGTGTGTGTGTGTGTGTGTGTGTGTAATGTTGAATATATGTAACATTATGCAATGTTGCATATATGGAAATGGAGACAGAAATATAGAAAACTTTTGCCGACTTTCCACCACTGCAGATCTATAGACTGCTCAGAATAAAAGTTTTCCGTGGGAGACACATGTACGATGCCATCGCAGCGGAGAGAGAGAGCAAATTCACAGCTCATTTGCTCTTTGTGGGAAGATAAACTGCCACGGTCACTGATAATAGCGCGAACTTTGTAAAAGCGTTCAGAATGTTTCAAGCTGATGATGAAGCAGAGGATGATGTAGACGAGGACGAGGTCATATTTACGGAATTGCACGAAGTTTTCGAGATGACAGTGAAAGCTATGTTCTTCCTCCACATCACCGGTGTGCAGCCCACACCCTTAACCTTATATACACGAACGATAGTTACATTCCTGATGGCGAAGGCAGATTGAAAAGCAGTGTACAGAAGTGCGACTGGAAAGTGTTCAGCCTTGTGGTCAAAAGTTAGTCGATCATCTTATTGTTCTCTAAGAAGTTATTAAACATTTTAAATGTTTAAGACATGTCTTTTGCCCTAATATAACTTATTTCTTAATGGCAATGATCTATATTACACCTGTTACACCTGTAAGGCGTGAAAGAGATACAAGTAACGCAAAAGTAACGCAAAAGTAATATAACGCATTACTTTCCATAAAAAGTAACTAAGTAACATAATTAGTTACTTTTTTGGGGAGTAACTCAATATTGTAATGCATTACTTTTAAAAGTAACATTGCCCAACCCGTTTATATTATATATATATATATATAATTATATATATATATATATATATATATATATATATATATATATATATATATGTATGGAAGTTACATGTAAAAGAATAAGATTTTCTCACAGAAATATATTCATATTATAAATTTCCATTCATCACTGCTCAGAAATGACTAAAATATGAAAAAATAATGTGGATAACAGAAAACACTGAAAGGTCTAAGCCCACCATCGATGGCATCACTGAAGAAACTGACTGAGCTGAGTTCCCGCTTCCTGCAGGAAGACAGACCTTCGACCTGCACTTGCTGCATGGATTGGCAGACTTCATTAGCATGGTCTTCTAAACATGCTAGCTCCTGGAGACACCCGAGACATGGTATACACTTATCTTTATAGGCCGAAAACATATTGTGTGTAGTGCAAAAGTGCAAATATGTGTGTAGAGCAAATTAATAGTGCTGTTCATCTGACCTCTTTGACCTTTTCCATGCTGTGCTCAGAAAACAAGGTAGGTGTATGTGGGTTGGTGCCACTAGTTCTTTTCTGATCTGGCAGAAGTTCGAGCCGGCCGTTGATGGTAATGCTGGGTTTAACAACTTGAGAGCAGTGGCTCCGAACGCTGCTTGTGCGGCGCTTGTGCCATGGCATAACTGTGGATCCTGCTCGACTCCGTCCCTTATAGAGGGCACTGGTGTGATCTTCAACCTCTAAGTTTTTGCTCAGATTGAACGTGAACACGCTGCTACTGCTGCTTCGACGTGTACTCAAAGGATGGGAGGAGAGCGTGGCTAGGAGTGTGTGCACAAACTAAAGAAAAAAGATGGACAGTTGGAAAAAGTTGACTGTTAGGATTACCTTAAATGAACTGGCAATAATCTTTAGAAATCCTACCTTCTCATCAGGAAAATCATTTTCTGCTTCTTCCGACATGGTTCTGTGGCATCTGGATCTGGATCGATGCTCTCTGGACTCCTTGAGACAAAACAGTGATGGAGACATGGAATGAACTCTGTTCAGCATCCTTCCTTCATTTTCCTAATGACTAATGATTTTTACAATGCCTCTAAATGCCACTGATGTGATTGGGTTATTAAGTCAAATTTGAAGACAAGTGCATCCACTGTCATCTTATTTATGTTATTAAAAAATATTCAATTAAAGACTAAAATAATGCATGATTGATAACTAAAAGGAGGCTATTAGATCCACATGTGTACCCTGAATTGTTTATATGCATTTATATACAAACTATACACAGTACCCTCTGCTCTCTGCGAAGCTGCTCCATGGCCAGCTGGAACTCTCTTTCTTTTTGCCAAGCCTCAGCAATGGTGGCCTGGTTCTGTTCCTCATAGGCCATGGCCACCACAGCCAAAATCAGGTTTACCAAGTAAAACGAGCCCAGAAAGATCACCAGCACAAAGAAAATCATGTAGGTCTTACCAGTAGAACGTAGGGTCTGCGACATAAAAAGAGATAAATTGTTAAATCATGCATCTCTTTCAGTTGGCAATAGAAAACAGATTACCTGGTGGTAGAGGTTTTCCCAATAGTCTTGAGTCATTAGTCTGAAAAGTGCTAGAAAGGCCCATCCAAAACTGTCAAAACTTGTGTATCCATAGTTTGGGTTTCTGCCAATCTTCAAACACTCAAACCCATCAGGACACTTACTGTGCAACAAAAACAAAAAACACGTTCAAAATCAGACAATATTCATCATTTATCTTTCAACACGCTTAATATTCCTGTTATGATAACCAAACAGTAAAAAAATTATTTTGTAGTGAATAATCAATCACTATGGAAAGAAAGTATTGCTTATTATTATTATTGTCATGAAAGACCATTGACTGGTGTAATGTGCCACTTTGTCATTAGGATTCTGACAATTTGGATCTTTTGGAGATCAGTTTGGATTCTTTTCATGTCTTTGGAAGGAGCGTATGCGAACCCTGTCCTTCGAGAAAACTTGAACGTGGTTAAATTACGAAGGATGGTACAGTGGTAAAGACTTTAGAATTGCTACCTCACAGCTCAGAGGTTCTCAGTTGGATCCTGAGTTTGGATTATTGCCTGTTTCACACATTTTCCTTTATGTATATGTGGGTTTTCTTTGGGTTTTCCTGTTTCCTGCCGCTGTCAAAACATGCAATGAAGTAGATTGACTAAGATAAATTTTCCGTGGGTATGAATGAAGTGGCAACCCATTTAGGGTGAATTCTGTGCCCATGTTCCCAGGATAGGTTCTAGATCCGTGACCCATGCAGTTTTTGCCTAATTCTTTCCAAACCCAATACCCTCATCATCCCATCTTTTTGTTACCATGGCAGCATAAGACTTAAGTGACAGGCAGAGGGAGGTTAAAGTTTTAGTTTTTTTTGTGGGGGAAGTGGTAATTAATTTTAATAATGGAACTTTAGAAACTAGTGCAGAGAGCGACATGGGGTGTATCAGTACAACAAGGTTGGAGATGCCAGACAGGGGGAGAAACAAGGCCAAGGAGGAGGTTTATTAATGTGGTAAGAGAAGACATGCAGGTGGTTGGCTTGAAAAAGGCAGATGTAGAGGACAAAGGAGACAGGTAGAGTGGGCACAGCCTCAGTATAAAGACAATGCTAAATCTCCTTTCAAAAGAAATAAAGAGAGAGAGAGAGAGAGAGAGAGAGAGAGAGAGAGAGAGAGAGAGAGAGAGAGAGAGAGATGCACACAGGTTTCGGCTGATGACTATTTGGGTGTTATCAGTAACACATAATTACGTCCTGGTACTGATATTCCAGTATAAATACTTTTTAAAAAAAACAGCCGCTGCTTCAGTGTAACGGGGGTAACAGAAATGAAAGAATTAGGCATTAGCAAAGATCTGCTCTGTCCAGGGTTGCTAGGCAGTTGAACATTCTCAGAGTCTCTATAGTAACAGTGACCTAGAGGAGGTGACTAGCAGACACTGTGGCAAAGTGCCTCTTGGGAATAGCCTCTCCATAGTAGTGTGTATGTATGCGTCAATGCCAAACGAGAAGTGCTCTTGATTCTCTGATTGCATGCAATTTACAATGTCCACTTCTGAGTCCACCACTTTTTGTTTCCTATTCAAGTCTGTCAATATGGCTAGCTGTTCCACTTAGAGATCATCTGGATTTAATAAATTAAGACTATTTATCAGTTATAATCATTATCATTTATAGATTTGCAGAACCGTCTATACATATTTCCTGCAACCTTTACTGTATGATCTGAAAAATACATAGAAGTTGGCATAGTGAGCCACACTATGAACATTTGTGAAAGTGTGTTTGTTAGGCATTTAGGCATGTTAGAGAGAGAGAGAGAGAGAGAGAGAGAGAGAGAAGTGTACAGTAGCCATAATCCCCAATGTTATGCTAAATGGCAGCCATTAACAAACCAACACCACATCTTAGCAGAATCACATGCTAAGTTTAAAGGGCAACTCCTCCACACAGCAGTGTCTTTGAGCTTTGAGCTAATGCTGCCTAGGGTTGAAAAAGTACACACACAGTTAGCATCACTTCTATGTGCAATATGTTCATCCCGGACATTTTTATCAAGCTGCTTTCTGGGTCTGTTAAATCATATTTGTAACGGTGCATACAGTGTATATTTTCTTCACAGATGTGTATTGAATTAACTCTGACAGTACAGACCTATTCGAGAGGCTCAGGGATTTATGGGATTATCCAGTAATAAAAAACACAGACTTTTGCTTTGATCACTTGACTGCTGTTTGTTTCATAATAAGGATCTGTTGAGCTAAATATGTTTTTTTGTTCTGATCATTAACATAACATTGAATATGTGTAGGTAAACTTTTTAAACAGATGATATTGTATGTCAGGGCTTCTGGGATCTTCTTGTTTAGCATCTGTGCATGTCTAATGGAGAATCTATATATTTATGAACCTAACAGAGAGACCAAAAGAGAAAATGAACAAAAATGTTCTCACGTACCCAGCGTCACTGCTATATCCACATATTAAAGCATCCTTTTCTCCTTCGATTTTATAGAAGTTCTCTGAAGAGAAAGTAGACAGGATGTTTTCATAACAAGAAGATTTTGTCATTATCACTGGCTTTTAGATGACCTAAGTCCTATGCTACCACATCATTTAAAAATTTGAATGTAATCTAATAAGACTGTCTACATAAACACAATTCCAGGGGGTTACAGCTTCATTGTACCTTCACTGCTAATGAAGTCCTTTATGGAGTGCCAGGTCTTGTTATTACAGAAAAAGCTTCCATTTCCTGGATAGGTGGCGTTTACACAATGAGCAGTGCTACGGACACATTTCTGCCGTAGGACACCCATAAAAAGCTGGAGACCAATCAGAGCAAAGACACTTAGGCAGAAGACAGTCAGGATCATCACATCTGCTAACTTCCTTACTGACTGGATCAGAGCTCCTACAATGGTCTTCAGACCTGGAAAGGCACAACAACATGTCTGTAAACATAATACAGTGATACGAGGCGGTATCAAAAAGGTTCTGAACTAATGGTGCTAACTGGTGCTATTCTGACCACATGCATTACCATGTCTGCAATTTCATCATGGACAGCAGGTTAGAACAAAGTGCAAAAGTGAAATTCTGGGTGAAATGGGCAAAGTGGTAGAAGAACAACACTGGTAGACAATGAGAGATCAGGTAAAGTTTCAACAAGCTCAACCCCCTAAACTTTCGAAACCTTTGGCAACTTGTGCATGATGATCGTCGGAGAACAATTCATTGCGGAGATCTAGCACGAATCACAGAAGGTCCTTGACGTGCTTTGAAAAGAAGACTTCCAGCAGCATATTCCAGAAGTGGCAGGAACGCTGTAAGCTGTATTGCTGTGCAAGAAGACTATTTTGTATGTGGTAGTGTCAAAAACGTGGATTAATAAAGTGCTTTCTTGAAAACAAAGCTTTTTGATACCACCTTGTATAGCCAAGAGCAATGAATTATCTGTGACTTCTTAGTAATTCTAACTCGGACCATTTATTACCATTTTACAGTAAAACAGATAACGACAGTGCAATCGTATTTTTGAATTAACACAATTTAAACTAAAAAAAAAACAGGGACAGAGAGAACATTACATTTAAATATTTCAGTCTAATTTCAGTCTAACTAACTATCTATACTGTAGATATTTTAACACCCAGTATCTGATGACAAACTGAATCGATTATGATTATGTTCATGATAAAAATAAGAAAATACAAGGTTTCTCCTCCACTCAGATGCTTTTTTTTTTGCTTAGCACAGTTGTCAGCATGATTATTTGAGTTTGATTGATCATAAAATGTTTTTTTGTTTTCTTGCATCATTTTGCATACGTTCTAAAGAACGCTATGCATGAACATCCCAAAGAATCAGCAGTTTCTGCAAGGTTCAAAACAGCCCACCTAACAAATTTATTGAGGTCACAACTTTCACCAGTTTGATGTTTGATTGAAACTTTATCTGCGTGATTGTATGTGCTGTTCTGGTGCCACGTGATTGGCTGATTTGATACGTGAATAAACTAGCAGTTATACAGGTGTTGCTAATAAAGTGGTTGGTAAATATGTATTGAGTTTATATTCTCCTTACATCACATCTAAGCTTATCCACATCTACGTCCGGGCCAATGTCTGCTATGTATATTATATGTCTGCGATTCTCTCAGTGGTATGTAAAGGGCTTTTACCTGGGATGACGGATATGGTTTTAAGGGCTCGCAGGACTCTGAATGTTCGCAATGCTGAGACATTGCCAAGATCCACAAACTCTGTCACGTATCTATGTAGAGGGGAAATCAGATTTCAAAAGAAATGCCTGCAATTATTAAAAGGATAAATTCTTTTCCAAGGCGCTCTCATTTTTACTGACTTTATCTGTCATTTAGTGTTTTTTTTCCTTCCACCTCTCTGAGAGATAATCCGTGTCTAATTTGGTCAAGTTTTAATTCTGCATATTTAGGTCATCTGAAAAATGACTCACTGGCTACCTGTGCTCTCTCTCTCTCTCTCTCTCTCTCTCTCTCTCTCTCTCTTTTCTCAAATTCTCCCACTCTCCACTCTCATATCATTTTTTTAAGGCTCCTTCTCTCATATCAACAAAATGAAATCTCTTAGTGTTGCCATTATCCATCATCTCAATATTAATCATCACTCACATTTTCATTTTAGGTTGTTTTTTTTTTTTACTCTTATACATTTTCCTTTTTGTGAACTATTCTTGCATGCTGATACCCCTTCGTTTTTTTTGTGTGTAGGTCACATTTTGCAGCACCACTGACAGAAATGGCTTTACGGTAAAAGCATCAGCAGTTATTATTGCCAGCTTTTTTTTTTGTAGTTATGTAAGCAGCCACTGTGGTCAAATCTGCAGTGAATAAGGAAATGTTTTCTGAACTACATCTTGAGAAGGTAGTTTTGTCTGGTGGTAGTGTTAACACTGATTTAAAGTGTTTTAAAGTATGAAGGTCTTGTCTAGATCAAATCAAATTTTTTATATATATATATATATATATATATATATATTATATAACACAAGGAATACATACGCCATAACGATGACACTGAAGTCCAGCCAGTTCCACGGGTCCCTGAGGAATGTGAAGGGTCCGATACAGAATCCTCTTGCTAGGATCTTAATGAACGACTCAAACGTGTAAATGCCAGTGAATGTATATCTGAACAGAAATAAGGCAAGAAAAAGGACTTTGGGATTGGGATAAATATAGCAGACCAGATTAAATAAAATTGTAAATAACAATAGCATTATATAAAAAATTATTTTTTATAAATTCCTTGACAGTTTGAGGGAAAATTTCATTCAATATATCTGGCATTCCTGTCACATACTCACTTTGCTGTATGACATTTTGCACATAAAAAAACTTCTATTCAATATATCGTTCTGAAATAGAGCAAAACATGCCCATGAAGTGAATTCATTCTTTTTTTTTTAAGATTCAGATTCTTTTTCTTATTACCTAAAACATACATTAAACATATCTGTAATTAGTTCCCAGTACATGTGAAAGGTCTAATAAGGGATGTGGTTGTGCTAACATATCAGCATGCTGCATGCCCAGTCACATTCTCTTTCACCTGCATCTGCATGCACATGTTCAATGAGTATCTATGAACGATAGGCTGCATCTAAAGGTGTATGCAGTGAACAGAGCAAATGTATTAATCTGTTAAAAATCTACGTGCCTGTTAAAAAAACATTGAAAATATACTATGGTGGATTTATAGTCAGATGAACATCAAGCACATGCACTTCCGAAGGCAAGACACTACAGGAGAATATGATTTTTATATAAATTTCTAATGTGAATATTTCATGATTTAACATTATTAATATTAATAATGACACGAGTGGGTGAAGCATAATTGCTTAAGAAAGCTGGAGATGGAAAAAAAGAGAAAAAAGATATATTACATAATATGTTTCTACTTGTAGTGTCTTATCTGGATCTAATGTGTTGTTTCAAAAAACATAACAAGAAACGTCTGACAACATTTTCTATATTGACCCATGTGTTTGCAGAAGACATGCAAAAAAGCAAGCTGATACTGTTTTTAAAGAAAAATTGAATGGTAAAAATTCCCACATCCTCTAACGCAATTGGTCAATGTGACTGAGATTAACTCTTGAGTCATGACTTGTTCATTAAGTTGATCCAGTCATTCCAGGTTAAATGTATTAATGCCTGCAAATTATGTTTGAAGGTGAAATCTGATTTATCAGTGAATCTGATTGACTGAAGAACTTTTTCTATTCAGAACACAATAATAACATTCATTGCATATGAACCACAATGTTTAGAAGAAAACATCAATGACCACAATGTTTAGTGGCATGACAGCAAATCAACAAACTGAAATTTTACTCGAGAGCAGCATTCCAGTTGCAGTACAGTGCAGTGAAAAGGAATCTTACCGAAGCAGGATTATCCAAGAAGAGCATCCCATTGATAAAAACTCTCATTATAAATCACATTTGAATAAAAAATATACAGCCTCTACTTACCCTAATTACTACTTGTTAATGTCTTAATGTTACTGATATACACTACATGGACAAACGTATTTCGATTCTTCCAGCTATATGTGGTTCTTTTCCCACAATGGTAAAGGCACACAACTGAATAGGATGTCATTGGATGCAGTAGCATTAAATAAACTATTAGACCAAAACCTGTTCCAGCATGGCAAAGCCCCTGTGCACAAAGCCAGATCCATGAAGATTATTACTATTATTTATTATTTATTTATTTATTTATTTATTTATTTATTTATTTATTATTTCTGATAATCCTGTTTGCACTGTTTGCAACAAGTCCCACTACACATATAGTTCATTGTACATAGTCATATTACATTTTAGTGCAATTATCTTTTGTTTATTCTAAAATTTTAGTCTTACATTTTCTTATTGCTGCTGGTCTCTGAGAGCTACCAAACAAATTTCAAACCAACAATGACAATAAAGACTTTATGTTATGGCTTTACATAAGTTGGAGTGGAAAATCTTGAATATCCTGCTATAGATCTCTGACCCTATTCAACCCTATTGAACAGCTTTGGGATGAACTGCAACGCTAAATGCAGCCCGGGCCTCCTCACGCTGCATCAGTACCTGACTTTACTCCACAAGCACACTCCAAAATCTAGTGGAACATCTTGCCAATAGAGTGGTCATTATTATAGCAGCAAATGGGGACAAATTTGTACTGTAATGTTCAAAAAGCACATGAAACTTTTTTGTCCATATAGTGTATGAAAACCTAATATCCTGCAGCACATCTGTATAATTATAAATATTATGAATTAGGGTTTTTTTTTTTTTTTTTTTTATCACAGATGCATCTTTTCTTAGGCGTTTAATTAATCCTCAGTCACAAATATGAAACGGGAAAAACAAACATTTTATATAAATACTCACTCCAAATACTTGGTCCATTGTGCAGGGTCTGACATGGCCATAAAGAAACAGTTGGTCAAAATTGTGCACATAATGAACAAACTAAACAATGTAGAGAGAAGTTAAGGAAGTATTGAAATGCCATTTATTACATTGCTTATTAAATCGTTATAAATAGGAGCAGGACATGTTATCAAATCATTTGACTCCAGCTCTTCATTTTGGGTTATTTGATCTCTATTTGATCTTCATCATGATCAAATGATACAGGTTTAAGTAGCAATAGATTTCCTGTCTTGACCTCAACTCAGAAGAAATTTGTAGGAGCTATAGGATTTAAGGACTGAGTATGATAATTCTGGCCGTATTTGACCTGATCTGGTGTCCTGTTCTGAAAGAAGTACAAAGCTGCAAAGCCTCCATCTGTGCAGGGAGATGAGAATGTGTATTAGCGCAGGATGGGTAGAAAATAAATAGATTTCCGGATGTGCATGTTCAGGGACAAATGAAGGGGCTTATAAATTGGCTTTATGCGAGTGATCCAGATAGATTTGGGCTCACTTTTTTCTGTTATGTAAAACTATTATCTTTCATATTACACTACAATTTCAAGCCTAATGAAGCTTAAATCATTTTTATCAATTCTTTTTCTGCTGAGCAATCCAAAATTTTGTACACCTAGTGTTTTGTATACTCAGTCCTATGTTATTCAATTACACTGAAAAGGAGGAAACTAATAAAGGAGTCATATATGAGTAATATATTAATATAACACAGTAAAAAGCTTTCACTTCCATGAATTTTCATTTCGATTTATAATGTTAAAAATTGCTATAATATATAAGAATATAATGCTTCTGTAAATACCTGAAATCTAATATCAAAATCTTCTTACTAAAAATATAGAGGTAAAGACAAAGGGCTAGTTTTGCTCACCTGGTGGTTTGTAAAATCAAGCTTTACTGTGTTAAATTATTAAAAATATCTCATCTTAGTTTTTATGTAAAACATGATGTAAATACGTAACATATTATAATGAACATAAATGGCAGGAAAAGGATATGAATGTACTAGTATCCTAATGGCAATTCTTCTGATGATGTGAAATGGGCTGAAGATGTACAGGGCCGATGTGGCATTGAAGCGGAAAATGGCCTTCCCCTTATTCAGCACTATAAATGTCTACCAGAAAAAACAAAAAACAAAAAAAACAGTTTTAAAGCTAACATTAAAGTTTCATTAAAAACATAAAACCAATAACATTAAGCGAGATTTTAATGATTGTCAATTTTAATTTACCTTTTGATTGTTGAAGTAAAAAGGGTCAATGTCTTCCAGCGGGACTCCAACCAGTCCTGCTGGAATGTCACCAAAGATTCGAGGAAGCATCTTTCCAGCTTCCAAGTCTGCTTGGTGTTTGGGATGCTCTGCTTTTGCACATAATTCTGGGGAATCCTTGGAGTTTTTGGCCTGCTCTTCAGCAATTCTGTGCTCAATGTCCATAAGGGACTCGTGAGTAAACGGGCGCAAGCCATCAGAACCCGTTGGTAGCAGTATGGTTGCCATCTTTTCATCCTGATTGTCCTGTGTAATTTACTCCCATCTGAAAATATGCGTCAGAAATAAGAAAGACATATAGTACTGGTAAGATTTTTTGGTAGAGAATCATTTAAATTACATTTATAGTCTTGGTTATCATTCCATCATGTCATCATAATACCTGCAGTCACACTCCAATTTTGATCCACAGTCACCTAGTCAAGTTACACTTTTGATATAAAGGAACCAAAAAACGTAGGTTATCAAAAGTTTTAATAAAATAATAATTTCAGTTCACCTAAGAACATACTTAAGTTGACAAAATATAACTGCAGCAAGCAATTAAGCGGCCAGGCACTTTCTGACTCCACCTCTTAAGGATGAGGGAAACCAGAAGCCGCCAAAGTATATGGAAATCCGATGGCAATATATCAAGCCTTTACTTAGATATTGCCTCACTTTCTGTTTTCAATAACAAGTTGCAAATTAAGTTATAAAGCTTATTTGTTAAAATCAGATTAATCTATTGTTAATATGTAACCGAATTGCTGACAAATGCCGTCACTGCACAAATTCCATCTGCTGGATGAAATCAAGTTTGTTTGCAAGGTATGCATTAACTGTTAAAAAAATAACAAAGGCAGAAAATTCAATGCAGCACTACTATTATTACTATTACTACTATTACTATTACTACTACTATTACTACTACTA
>JAAIIK010000040.1:2042245-2061250 GCA_014706435.1 Silurus glanis
TTGGACTTCTAAACAGTGTAATAGCTGTATTATCACCAATACTGTTTGTACTTTGTAGAAATATTACCCAACAGATTTTCAGCCATCCAAAACCCCTAAAGTAAAACGCCCAAAATATCACCAAAATGTAGTTAGGCTGAGGATCCCTTTCAACATGAAGTAAGAGTCTTGCTGCATGTGTACAATCCTCTACATACATGTGTGTTAATATTCTATACTGAATGTTAATCTAGTGTGTCAAGATGGTTTAAATCTTGAATGACACGTTTCCTTCAGGTGTAAGGCGTGGAGAATTCATAAACAAAAGACAGAAGTTTAAAGCTCGCAAAGAGAAGGTACAGGATGAACTGTATGAGGGCCGGCCTGTCTTTCTCTTTAGTATTAAATGCACGAGAGCAGAAATCACATTTAAGGGTAACTTGGCCTCCCACTGTGCCAGTTCTGATCTATATATTAAGTGCAAGTCGGAAGCTTGTGTTTGGGTTACTGGAGGACTGATCACACAGATGTCGGAAAAAAGAGTTTTAAATGTGACTAAACTTCTATTTAATTTAGATTTTGTTTAATAACAATGGCTAAATCTAGAACAAGAATTAATGATTTTTGTTTGTTTTATTTTTACCTTTTAATTAGTTTACCCTGAAACACAGTAAATATATTTATAATTATATTTTGTGAACTGTTTAGTGATTCGATTGGTAACTTATTCGGTTTTTGCTGCATTTGCGACATTCTGGTGAGCAGTTAGAGGGTGTGTCTCGCAAAATATTTCTTGTTCTTTCAGAAATGCTTTTCTCTCCTCCAGAGTTTTGGCTCTAAAATTCTTACATACTTTTAGGGGTGTGGTTTGCCATGTATTGGACAAATTTTGTTTGAGTCATTTATGCTTCTACCAAGACCTTTTGTGTTTGAGTCTGTTGATAAAACATTGGTCTTGTGAACCGAAATAGCGTTCTTTCTACTATTGAAGGAGGGTTTGTCTGGTCTTACTGGAGGACCAATAGCACTTGAAAGGGCAAAGCTGGGGTATTTTCTCTTCCTAGCTTCATAGCTTATGACCCTAGTAAAGAATTCAAATGGTGGAAATCGTCCTTCATTCTCATCCTTGTAGCTTGAACCGGCAGAGATCCATTTTTCATGAGGTTCATAGGGTAGTTTAGCTACTATAGGTTCAATGCCACGGGCCGTGTCAAGGTAAGACAAAGCTAGGAGATAACCATCCTCCTTAGCACACTGTAGCTCCATCAGCAAATCTGCTAGTTCTCGTAGCCTTGTGTGATCTTTTCCTGAAAACTTTCGGAAATTGTCAAGACGACAGAAGACGGAAGAATTGTTTCCAGGCCTTTCTGAGTGCCACGACTGGGTTTATCGCATGCACTGACCGTAAACGTTTAACGTGGTCACTTGATTCATTGCCAAGCCATTTAGTCATCAAGTCCAGCTATTCAGTAGCTGTGAGGCCTAGCCCTTGAGGAGCATTGTCGAACGACGGCTTTCAAGCTCGATCATTTTCAGGTTTACCATCAAACTTATACAGGCTTGAACTTATTAGGGCCCTTCGAGCTAGATACTGAGCCAGGTGGCTCAGTTGTTGGTGCATTTTGTTCAGCTGCCTGAACATACTGCAGAAAGGAAGACTGTTTAGGTTCTTGTAATATAGTGTGACTCATTTTAGATGTGCTTCGATGGTCACCTTCTCCATGTAGAGCCTGGTTTTCTTCTTTTATTAAAGTTGGCGCATACTCACATCCGAGTCCTTCATTAGCTATCGTATGATGGTTAGCAATGTTAGCGTGTGATTGTTCATAAGCAGCAGGTTGCTGTTTTAATATAAAAGGAGATTTTCTCGTTGGGTATCACTGATATGAAACTGGCGTGGTGATGTACTAGTTTGAATTGCTACTTGTGCTGGAGAGTTTGAAGATGGATTGTTTTCATGTATACATTGAATGACATGAGACTGGACATATTGATTTGTTCGCTCCATTTTGTCCTCCTCCGACGAACCTGCATCATCCAAAACAGCATAATTTTCCATTGCTGCTTCCCACACAGCTGCTTCGGCCTCTGCAACTGCTGCCTCCCGGCGTATATAGCCAGTGTATTCAGCTCAACATCCTTTTTTTTGTCTTTTCGATCTTTTCTAGTTGATATTCGGCTTCTCTTTTAGCTTTTTTCTTTCTAGTATTCAGCCTCTCTGGTAGCCTGCTCAATCTTAGCTTCAGCCTCTTGTTCTGCAAATGTAGTGCCTCTGCTTTAGCATGGGCTCTTGTTAGCGAGCTAGCTGCTGATTCTAATGACCGTGAGCTTCTTCTACTCACCATGGAAGCCTTGTCACCCTGTCTTAAATCCATTGTACCACACCAGAGACACCACCTTTGAATGTTTTTTTCACTGTACTGTCTTCACTGTAGCGTAGGAGCTACAGCTATCCAACCAGCTAAACTCTCTGCAAATGATGGCTCGAGTTGTAGAGTAGGTTTCTTGCCTTTTACTGTGGCTCTTATAACATCTTACTGGTAGAGTGAAAAGGAAATAAACAGAATATAAACATCACAATGTTTCTCTTTTTTTTTTTTTGCAAATAATTCAAATGCCTTTACATTAATAATACTCGACATCAACTAAAGAAATATATCAATAAAAACTTACAACATTGCTTCAGCATGGATTACGCTGGATATAAAAGCGTGTGAAAAAATTGCATGCAAATTGCAAACAATGGCGCCAAAAAAAACCGGCAAACGGAAGTGACATCAGCGAAGTCAACGTTTTAAAATAAAAGTCTATACATCTTTATGTATTTACCTCTCTTTCCCAATTTTTCGTCACTAGGGGGAGCTAGCTTTTTAATTGAAGTTTAGTGTGGGTTAGCAATAAGATGGCAAGTTCTTCCAAATCTATGTTCACTCCACACTCCAGATCAGTAGGTGGCGGTAATGCACCTTTCTGTTGGTTTGCCAAACCACCATAAAACAGAAGAAGAAGAAGCAGAAGCAGAAGTTAAAGGTACTGCTGGAAAACGAGTACGAGCAATCGAGAGCTTAAGAAGTGTTATTTAAATATCTAAAAAATACAGGAACGATAGATAGAATTTAGGCGTTAATTTTCTTTTTTGCCCCCTCTTCTTTCCTTTCTGTGTTCGCTCTACACTCCAGATCAGTAGGTGGCGGTAATGCACCTTTTCGTTGTCCGCCAAACCGCCATAAAACACCACAAGAAGAAGAAGAAGAAGAAGTTGTTTAAAGGTACTGCTGGGAAGCGAATATGGTCAATCGAGAACTCAAGAATTGTTATTTAAATACCTAAAAAAATACAGGAACGATAGATAGAATTTAGTTTTTAATTTCTTTTTTTTCCTGCCAAACCGCCATAAAACACCACAAGAAGAAGAAGAAGACGACGACGAAGCAGCAGCATTTTTTTTCCGGATCTTCAACTTTCAAAACATACAGGATGAACTGTATGAGGGCCGGCCTGTCTTTCTCTTTAGTATTACAGTAAATGCCAAAGATGTCTGGCAGAAATCACATTTAAGAGTAACTTGGCCTCCCACTGTGCCAGTTCTGATCTATATATAAAGTGCAAGTCGGAAGGCTCGTGTTTGGGTTACTGGAGGACTGATCACACTGATGTCGGAAAAAAGAGTTTTAAATGTGAGTAAACTTCTATTTTTCTGATTGTTTTGTTTAATAAAAATGGCTGAATTTGGAACAAGAATTAATGATTGTTTTTACCTTTTAAATAGTTTACCCTGAAACACAGTAAATATATTTATAATTATATTTTGTGATCTGTTTAGTGATTCGATTGCTAACTTATTCGGTTTTTGCTGTATTTGCGACATTCTGGTGAGCAATTAAAGGGTGTGTCTCGCGATGAAGTCACTAAGGGGAGCTGGCTTGTTCAATTGAAGTTGAGTGTAGTTTGGCAACAAGATGGCCAGCTAAGCCTTTTTTTTTTTTTTCATTTTTCATCTGTATACTTTGTGTTCTCTCCTGTCGTGAAACAGACCGACCCAAAAAACACAGAATACAGAATGGAACATGGTCCAACAAGAAACCTTCAAGCTGAGAAGCTGATCAAAGAAGAAAAGAAGAAGAAAATCCAGCAGAAGAGAGAGGCAGTTAAATAATCCTATAAAGGTAATGTGTAGTAACGCACCTCACAGTGTGTCTCATTGTTTCTATCAAAATGTCTCAATTTGTCCCTTAAATGCAGTGTTTTGTAAAGTGGATCAGATCCTGGTATAATGGATGTGAATGGCGCTGCTGCTAACAATATCGCTCAGTTCCTGGACTCTTATGACTGATCCAGAACGCTTCAGTCAAAAACGTGTCTCAAATAAATACACATTCGCTCTGATTGTAGATTTTTATGCCTTTAATGCTCCAGTGTTCATCCCCCATTATGCCTTAATGCTCCAGTGTTATGCCTTAATGCACCCTTATTATGCCTTAATGCGCCGGTCTTTGTCCCCCAGGTTTTAGAGAACCGAACACAGGACTTGAAGATGGATATGAACGTTCTGGATAACCTGCAGGAGCTAAAGGAGCTGAATCAGGCAGGCTCTGGTGGATTTTGTAGCTGGAGAAGAGACAGAAGGAACAGGAGCAAGAAGAGAATCAGAGAGAACTGCAAATAAATGTTGGAAATTGGCAAATTGTTAAAATTGTATAATACAAACAATTATTTCAGGAGACAGCATGAGGCCCTCATTCAATTAAAATGACCCATCAGCATTTTCATGACTGTATAATGTTGATAATGATAATAAGGCTGGATCTTTATTTAAACCACAATAGCAAAAAACTATCCCCAGCCTTTTAAATCCTTACATCCCATCCCTACTTCCTACATAATGCTGTTGTGAAGCTTTTGTAAATTACTCTTATTTTATGCCATTGTCTGTTTTTTCCCTTCTTTTTTTCTCCTCTGCACCATTCAGACACAATCAAACAGCAGCCTTAAACCTACAGTTGAGAATAATTCCTCACTCATCCTGCAGAGGGCGCACTTAGACAGCGACAAGAGCATCTCTGGCTAGTTCTATCATAGTAATTAAACCCATATTGCTATGATTTGTTTTTATTTTTCCTGCTTTTTTATTATTCGATATTAAAGTATTCATAGCCTCTCTCACGTGTGTAGTCTATGAGTAGTCCATCTTTTGAGCAGCAAATATAAAAGGCTTGAATGTTTTCAGTAGGTGACCTTCTTGGTGTATTGATTGGAATGTTCTGAGCTCAAATCTCAGAGAGGCCATGGGGCTTTGAGCAAGATCTTTAACCCTGACGTGCTCAGCTGTATGCTTGTACTGTAAGTCACTTGGATGAAAGCATTGCCCTGTGAATAAATGTTCATCTTAATAATTAATGAGGAAACACTCTTGGAATCCCCCTCTGAATAGGAAATGTCACCACTCTCACCTGGCATTGTTCTCTCCTGACACCGTGCCATCTTCCTGGAATATCTCACGTCTCAAATTTTAATATCAGATCCGTATATCCGCTTTGTTGCATAACATGTTTTATTTTTTATGTGCTGCTTTGTTGCACAACAGGCTTATGGTTTTGAATAAATCTTAATGTCCATTACCATTTATTTGCCTTTGTTTAATGTGTTCTCTTTTGTGTGTGTCTGGGTTTCTTCTGGGTTCTCGGGTATAATCCTATCTTGCTAAAAAAAAAATGCCTTGGGGGGTGGATCGGTTATGCAAATTTGCTTGGAGGTGTAAATACTGTGCATCCAGGACGCATTCTCGGCTCAAACCCAATGTTTCTGGGAGCAAGAAAAAGAATGTAAATGAATGAAATGATTGCAAAATTCATATTAAAGATAAACAATATGGGCTTTTGAACAGAGTAACCCAGTGATTATAAAATGTAAAATTTGGTACTATTTTTGACTGAGACTATACAATGCCTGGTCAACTAACTAACTAACTAACTTCACTTGCATCAATTGTTGTAGCTACACTCACATTTCTAGGTACGGTTTTTGAAGGAACTCGGCAGGTTGGTTGTTCCAAATCTTATGTATCTTGGAGAATGGATGTAGGCTGCCGCACCTCTTTCTGTATCTTAATGTAAATCCAGACAGACTCAATGATGTTGAGATGATCATCAAGTCTGTCTGTTTAATTTACTTTCTAATTTATTTTTGAACGCATTCTCACTTTACAGCATTTTCCCACAAATACATAGCAACAATTGAAGTGTGTGTTTATATATATTAATAATATCGTGCATTAATAAAATGTTAAAAGTTGAATTTCTATGGTATTGTCCCTTAAGTAGATATGTATATTATTATATGCATTTTATATATATATATATATATATATATATATATATATATATATATATATATATATATATAGTCTTGTGTGTGTGAATTTTACAATAAAATGTAAATACCTATGATAGAATGAATGAATTATGCAGCTATTGGAAGTGTGTTGTATCTCTAGGGAATTATAAATGTCCTCACTACTGCATACTTTCTTTCTTTGTCATTAAAAATCAAAAAGTCATAAAAATAGGGAATACATGATGAATATTTGATCAGATAGAGTGCAGGACAAAAGGGAGCCTGTGGGCTTTTTCTCCAAGTCTCTGCCTATTGGATTGGAGCAGCTGCCTGCTGCCATAACGCGTTACTCATTAAACCTGAGGCAGACTTTCACATCCACTCCGGTTAGATGGATAAAAATATTTCATTTATACGACTTTTTCTCATAATTATTCACCACTAAGGAATTGGTAAGTATAAATACATTTATCCCAAATCTAACGGTAGTCTAATTGTAGGCTGAGGGGGAGGAGGGGGTCGAACCTTCCACAATAGCCTATTCACATGCTAGTTATTTTGGAAAACCAGCTTAAAATCGGTAACTGTTTACGAAATAAAAATGCATTTGCAAAGTATATGTATTATTTTTATTTTAAGCAGGAACGTTTCTCTTGATTTGTTTTTCTTCCTTCGATTAGTCGCAGTGCACAGTGCTAGCTTGTTGCTGGCTAGTATGGAGGGTCTTGTGAGATTAATGTTATCGCTAACAGGCTGGCTGGACACACAGTCACTGAGAGAGATTATAGTATAGAGTGCAATTTTTATATTTTTTGGCATTTAAATGTCTATAAATGGTTTATAAACCGGAACGAGAAAGGTTGGGTCATTATGGGAATGATTATTGCAGGTCAAAGTGCATGTAAGTTGTTTTGGTTAGCCTAGCAGACTAGCGGTTAATAAGGAAGAGTAGGAGAAACTTTCTCCATCTGGGTTTTTGGATGATTTCTTTGCTTGTGTGTGTGTGTGTTGGAAATTTGCTGCAAGTTTAGAAAGCAAAGGAATACACCGTAAACGCCAAAGGGCAAAAACAACATGCATAGTGATAAGGAAAGAATGCACAGGGTTGGGCTGAGCTCTGGAGGCGTAGTCCTTCATGCATATATCAATACAGGATGCAATAAGTTTTTCCTTCTTCCTGATTTTATTTTCTAGAAGAATACAAAGGGACTGGTGTTTGATGTTCTGAGGCATCGATGAATCGGACACATTAAAGGTAGGAAACCCTGATCTACAAGGATCTTTTTCTTAGCCCAGATCAGCCAGGGGAATAGTGAGGACTCTTTGTAATGTCCATGTTTACTCACTTTCTTCTCCTGTGTAGAGAAAATCAGACCTTTTATTATTATTATTTATTCTTTTCGTTTTTAAGGATGAAGATAAAGATGGTTCTTGATGTACAATTCAAAGCAATGTCTCATTCGACCTAAGCATAAAATTTGCATGGCTTTAATGTAAATTAAATTGTCCCCAGCGCTGTTGAATGCTGCATTCTGATTGGTCAAAAGATGGCTATTGATTTTTCTATAGCAGCAGCTGGAGCCTCAGCAGCTGTTCTTCCACACGAAATGGGACAGTAATCAGCTAAAAATTGAATAGGTTAAATTTCGTAACCAATTTCCAATAGCTTTGAGGAGAGAGTGAAACTATTGCGAAAGCTGCATTTATTTAAGGAATAAAAAAAAGTATACAATATAACTATTGGGTTATTGGAATATAACCTTTTTTTACACCAACGTGTGGCAGAGGTTTCTTTTTCTGGAACAGCTCAATCATGGTTTATTCCTTAGATCAAGAGTCCGCAACCACTGGGCTGACAGACCGATACTGGGCTGTGGCTCCTTTGGTACCGGTCCCCACAGAATGAATGGGAACTTTTACATTTATATTTTATTTGCATTTCATTGGCTCACAGATTTTAAGAGGTGGCCATTTCTGCCTACGCCAGGTTCCTGCACGTGTTTCAGGCACAGATTTTCTTATTCTTTTTTTTTTCTTTCATTAAAGATTAATAAACTCGCATTGATTCTGTATTTTGCTGAGTTAAGATGCATTTTCATTATATATGTAATAATAAAATTAATCATTAAACACATGTATTGTAGTATTAGAGGTCGCTCATTAATCAGGGTGATTTTTTTTTTGTTGCCATTTTTCAATGAATCGACATGGGCAGATTGTGCTGCAAATTTCGCCGATTAATAGGCAGGTGCATCTGCAAGCAGCTAAGCGTTGTTGTGGAACATGTCACGCTGCCCCAGATTGCCATTCCACCTGCATAACCCTGTGAGGTCACCCTCTACCGGCTAACTTTTTGAAGAGAACTATCTGGTAACCAAAAATTTGCATTTTGCCCACCCAATCAAAGCTTGATTTTATTATTTAAGCCAAAATAACACAGAAAATACCAGTATGATTACTGACTTCTGATTGGGTGGGCAGCCTACAGCCAATGAACAATGATCAGTCTGTAACAGTACTATCTTTATCTATATCCTTTCAGTTCGACATGCTTATAGGCTTGTATAGGCTTGTATATTACTTCTTATTACTTACCTTTTAGATTTGATGAGATGAAGTGGAGGGAATCGGCCAGAAAAATCTGCATCATATATCAGCCAACAGCTGAGCTGATTTCTAAGTCGGCATTGGCTTCAGCCAGAAAAAAAGGCCATATTGGTCGACATTCTAATAGTAATAATATGTGCACATTATTGTGGTTCTCTATGCGCATGACAAAATCCCCCAATCCGTGGAAGAATGTGCATGAAACCATCTAGGGTGCAAACATTGTTTCGGATTGCTGCTTTATATAACAGCAGCTCTGACAATAGTTTCAGGCTGAAAGGTTTTAATATTAATGTTTTTTTTATATTATTTTAGTATCTATATAGAAATACAATTGCACAGGTATTTTGACTGAACACGACACATTTTAAACTAAAAAAAAAAAAATCTGTCTATATGAAGTTTTCTGTCGGGAGACATTTATTGTACAATTTTGGAATGAGTTCTCAGTGTCTGCGTTTTTTTTTTATTATTTATATATCTATATTTTTTTTTAGGTAAAGATATAACATAACATGCTGTATTTTTGTTTGTTTATTGACTAGAAATAATTGATAACAGGAACTGGTCAAGAGGTTGCTCCACAGAAGTGAATGTAAACAGAATATAAATAAAACAAAAGTGATGTTTTTTTTAATTTATTTAATAGGAAGAAATAACAGACTGAGAATTTGCTGTGGTATTAGAAGAATGAAACACTTAAAGGCATGATGGTATTGGGAATAAATGATTTTCAGTTTAATTGCCGGTTTACATAGCTCAATTTTTAATTTATTGTCATATAAGAGCACGCCTCGTCGTGTTTTATTACTTCGGTTTGTTAAACAAGACTTTACAGGACTATCTGGAAATATACCAGCAGTTTCAACACAAGTATGCACAATGACATTAACTAGAAAGTATGTGCAAATACACAGTGATCAACCTAGAACAAAGACAACTCTGGTAAAATCTCTCTCTCTTTCTTTGTGCACAGACCCATGGCAAAGTGGTTGAAAGATTATTTGAATTTTGGCAGCAGGAAAGGACCTCCGCAGCCACCCAAGCCCGATTACACCGAGAGTGAGATACTTCGTGCGTATCGTGCCCAGAAGGAGCTGGACTTTGAAGACCCGTATGAACCCTCAAACCGAGGAAATAATGGCTCTGACTCGTTTCCTGCATTCGGAACTGTTCTGTCCAATGGCATGGAGGTCAAGATGGTCTCCCCTCAGCACCGACTGATCAAAGTGGAATCTCAGGAATTCAATCGCTGCAAGGTCCCACTAGGCATCGTCTCATTCGAGGAGCCGCATGTTCCTGTATGTGCTCATTTTCGTATTTGACACATTGCTTGGAATAATCTTTCCTTTGTGCTACCTATTAAGCAGTGCGAAAGTGCTTTGAAAGTTTCTTCAATGAAATATAGCCTGGGCAAACTATACCTCAGCCTAATAGTAGTGCACTAGTGCTATTAAGGTTGAAGCACGGTCTAAATGTGGCTTATAAATTACATTTGTGATGCACTTAAACAGGTGCTTAGTAACAGATGCTATGTAAAAGCCTGCAGCGGTGCAGGCGCATTGATCTCGGTAGCTCAGCCTGTGATGTGTCTGGTCTACTGTCTGTAAGTTTAAGAGGTTTTATTATTTTCCTCACTGGGCTGCTTGACCTCGGACGCTATGAAATGCAATTTTTGGTTAAGACGCAATTCATTTCCTGTAAACCTCAACATAAAACAATATACGAATCTATATTCACTGCTCCAAAATACAAACAAAATACAGCGTTAGTTAAAAAGAATGAACCGATATCATGACGCATTGCTTCAGTTCTCAAGAATCGTAATGGAATGAGTCAGTTTATTTATAATCAGTCATTTACATGAAAGTTGATTGTGAGTACAATATTTGTGACTTGGCTGGAGTTTTGTATTACTTTTCCTTAATAAAATATTGCGTAATGAAATCGGTTCATTCTTTTTGAATAACCCTGTATACTTCCTGAAGTCAAAATGTTAATTTAGGTAACAGCCATTTGGTGTGTGTTTATGTAGCAGAACGTAGAGGGAAAGTGTTTTTATGGTCTAAAGGGCTGCAAACGTCCTGGACATTTAAAACAATTAAAGGTTTTTTTAACTAAACAAGAACTGCATGATACTCAAACGAGTTCCTGCTTTTTACTTCAACACGACAGCTGGGACTGTCCCCATTCATCTCCACTTTTTTGTTCTCCCCCTGCTCCAAAAGCACAAAAAGAAAGCTCACTCTTTGAGGCATCGAAAAGGTTCACAAGAATCTCCTGCTGTGTCATCTCTGGTTTAGCATTAATTTCCTTAGGGGTTTTTCCTCCTAATCACTCTGTAAAACTTGTGGCGACCAGTATGGCAAAGCTCTGCCCTTGTAATCCTTGATCTTCAGATAGAGACATTCACAGAATGAGTAATTTGAATTGAATTACTTCCCAGTGTTCCTGAAAAAGTTCCTGTGGTTGAAATGTGGCTACACTGGGAACAGGCTTTCTTTTGGGATTACTTCGTATTTGGCTCTATCAAAATGTATTTTAATCCTGACAAGTTTTCTTGTATCTAGCAATGAGACACATCTCTGTGACTCGATCTACAACCACCATGGTCTTCTGTCTAAGGTGGTGGTGGTGGGGGCAGGGTAGCTGAGTTCAGCGTTACATTTATTGAACACTTACACCATCAAGCCCATCCTGTAAAATTGACCAAACTGTATTGTCCCACATGTAGATGAATCAACTGCAGTTTTGATTTATGAACATCCAGCTTGAAAGTGACACCTGTAAATATAAAATCTCTGTTGGATCAGGGAGGAAACACAATCCATGTTAGGTTTTTTTTTTCTTTATTTGAAGACGAAGGCTCATCTTTTGCTTCGTAATGGGACAATATTAAGCACATGACCTATAGCCAGTATCAAGCCATAAAATATTTTTGAAGCTTATGCATATGTACGGGCGCAGGGCAAAATGACTTACTTACAGATTATCCATTTGAAGGCAGTGATCTATTGAGCTCATGCATGCATTAGATTAGATTGTGCAGTTTTCCCCTCATCAGCCCAAAGGCCCTGTAATTCACAATCATTAGACCTGGTTAGAAAAGTGGACTTTAATGTAGTGTTGATGCACTTTTGATAAGTCGGTGCTAATGTTATGCCACCTAAAGCAAACCAAAGAAAGCATACCCTAAACCCTCAGCCATGGAATTTCTACTTGAGGGGTGAAGGGGGTCCTGAACCCAGCTCTGCTTAGAGTTGCTGATCCTGCTGGAAATGAAACCTCTGGACCAGTCTTACGGACTGTAAAATGTTTTCTTCTAGGACTGCTCAATAATTGGTTATGTCTAAATCTTGGCCATACTTCTGACCCGTTTCTCAATTTATGCTCCTAAAAAGCATCTCCACAACATAATGCTTTGCAACATGACCACCACTGTGATCTCTTCTGGGTTTTATTGCAATATTTTATATTCTGCAATCTTCTCAAACCATTAAAAATGTCCATCTGGTAGGGTTTTATTAAATATATAAGGTAAATATTTATCACCCAATTCGGTTTTGAAGCAAATACGACATCTTTACTGGCTGTTGGGAAGTTATCAATGCACTGACCACCCTGCTAAGGATCTTACTCAGTTATCAGAAATAAGCCAAGATTAAATTGAAGCAGAAGCAAAACTTGGAAGAGTAGCAAAAGCAGTCTCTGGCTAAAACAAGCTCACACTTAAAAAAAAGAGGGTAAAATTCGTCACTGAACTCTCATGAGCTGCACGCATCATTGCCCAAATTGGACCAAATTGCTGCTGAACATGACAGACAAAACGAGGCTTAGGCACGCAAAGAGCTTATAAAACCCTAGTCAACACTGGAGCACCAGATCAGCAACAAGCACTGGGACTGATGAATCTCTCTCGCATTTTTTGTTTTGTTAGTAAGCAGCGCTTTCATTGCATTCATAGTTCTCCAGGTCATTATAGTGTTTTAATGCCAGTAATCAGCAATGTAAGTACCAAGAATGAGCTCAACATTTTTCTTTCTTTTATTTTTTATTTTGTTACCTTTTGTGTTGCTCAGCCACCCTCAGGCAGCGCTTAACCCCCAC
The DNA here is from genome assembly GCA_014706435.1 of Silurus glanis. Taxonomy (NCBI): domain Eukaryota; kingdom Metazoa; phylum Chordata; class Actinopteri; order Siluriformes; family Siluridae; genus Silurus; species Silurus glanis. The sequence continues at coordinate 2,055,272 of JAAIIK010000040.1, forward strand.
CCCCATAGTCTTCTGTTCTCCCATCAATCTTTTGTCTGTAGACAGTGCTTAATCTCTCCCTCTGTGTCTCTTTATCGCCCTCCACCCCCAGGTTGTTCCATCCGCTCCAGCAGTGGGGGACACCGATTATTCAGACCCATTTGATGCTCGTCCAGACCCACGAGCCCATCTCGGCTGGGAGTCCGGTTCTGTGGAAAATAGCAGCAGCTACATGGAACCGTTTGAAGCCCAGAGAGTCATCACAGGTGAACTGCTTTCACTATTCCCCAGGCAATACGGTTAATAAACCATACGGAGAACACGGTTATATATGGAGTCATTAAAAAGCACAAAAACGCATTACCGGCGTTTAGGCAGGGCTGTGGGAGGACATGAGTTACCAGACTGCTGGCGATTTTACTTTGCTTTACAGGTTTAAATTGTGCATTAAGAGGTTTTTGCAACATTGGCTTCAATTTGCCAGTTTAATTCTGAGAAGAAAATAAATGTTTCTGGGGAAAATGGAGGGAAATTGATTTCGTATTACATTTCAAATTGTAAGTTCCAGTTAAACTATTTTGTTTATTGAAGCAGCAACTTGAGCAAAGCAGTGTTTTTTTTTTTTTTTTTTTTTTTTTCAGACTTTTTTTTTGTATTATTGTAATTCTTGTAGACTTTATTATTAAACCGTTTATTACTTAATCTTATAATAAAAAATCTGTAAAATGCTTTTAGTAGTAGCTTTAAATCAACTGTGATAAAGCATCAAATAATAAGTCACTTTCTGGCCCGTTATGTAATTTTCTTACTCCTGTGAATAAGAGAAAACCCATTTCTTAAAGGCATTTTGAAAGCCAACTAACAGCATATGTTTCCTTGTAGAGCTGCAGCACGGCTCTCGGGGAAGCCCACAGCTCTACGACAGTCCATATGAAGAACGCGGACACTACAGGACCATTTTCCCAGATGATGAGAGGGAGAGCCGATTGCCCCAGGACGACGAGAGGCCTGCAGATGAGTATGACCAGCCCTGGGAGTGGAAGAAGGAAAACATCTCCAAGGCATTAGCCGGTGAGCCCTGCCAAACACCAGAACTGCGAATCAAAACCCCAGATGATTTGTTACTCATCGTTCTTCATACATTCTTTCTTTGAGTTTCAAAATTGAGCTAAGCCCTAAGTTTTGCCCTAGCATAGCATTTAAGTCATTTCACAATTTGATCTCTTTGCAAGTGTTAAGCATCTTATTGGCTTACTTGTATTGTTTCTGTACTTATTTCAGAGTGTTTAAGAGCTGTTATGCAGAGGTGATCTCAGCTCAGGGAGTGAGCACAATGTGCCTGTCTGATTAGAGGTGTTAAATCTGACAGTCCTCCAGGGCCATGAGCCACATCAGGATCAGGAAGGGGCTTGTCCAAAGAATTTTGCAGTACGGATGCTCTATTCTCGGACTGCAAGTTAGACTGTTTCCTGTACAATTTCTTGGAATAATGTGTAATCACAACAATTCAGCTCATTTGCCAGCAGGAGTTATAAAACTCTGTACAATTGGTGGACTAGTCTGTGTGCTTCAGCTACATTCAAAATCCCTACATTGATGTAATCCATGGTCTACACATTTCTCATATGAATTTGTCACTAATATAAAACCAGACGAAGAGAAAATGTAAAGTGTGAGTAAGTGAAAGTGAAAGAGAGATGAGTTTTAGAAGGGCACAAGTGGCTTTGATAGTATTAAGCAGATTGAATGTAACTGATGGTCTGTCAGTCAGAATATTCCAGTTAGCCTTGAGGAAGAACAGCCATAATGAGAGAGAGAAAGATGACAGGATCGTCCCTCAAATAATAATAGGCTTCATTAGGTTTGATTGCCGAGGTATTAAAATACATTGTTGTTTCCATTCTTCCTATTTTTTATTTTGTCATGTTACTATAGAAATTATTTCTACGTAACCTGTGCCATTGTTTTCCATTGAAGACTTGGCTGAATGTGGTGGTTGTTGACTTGTGTGTTTTAGTACAATTTGATGGTGGTGATTGGGATCGCTCCACACTGCCCCACACGGACCAGCACAGGAGAAGAACCAGTCCTCCTTCCAGCAAGGCCACCAGTTTACGCAAACCCAGTGACCTCCACGCCATCTTGGGGGAGAGGGTAGACCCTGAATTTCCTTTGGAGCAACAAGTGTATGTAGTAGGATTGATTATTGTTTTTGTTTTGTTTTTTACCAATGTTTAATAATTAATTTATTCTTACAACAGTAGTAGATTAGAGATTTACTGGACATAATTATGCTAATAAAACGTATACATTTTTTTTTACGGTGAACAACATCGGTACGTTTAATATGAAAGAAGGGCTTGGATCGGTGTTGATTCTTTGTCAATTCTTTTTTATTTGATAAACTATAACATGCTTCACCATAGAAATAGCAGATGTGCTACCAATGACCTAATATTCTAATATTCTAATATTAAAAAAAGGAAAAACAGTACGGACAAAAGATTAGCACTATTACCACTGTTAATGCTGTTACATTCGATTAATCTATAATGAAACATTGATGGTATAATAAATTAACTAAAACAACAATCACTTTTTGCATTCAATGCACATTGCTTTTGCTGCATAATTATACAGTGGCATATTCTTTTGGAACAAAGTGCACGTCTGCGTGTTGTAGGTGGTACCACGGCGCACTGACGCGATCTGAAGCTGAGAGTCTGCTGACACTGTGTAAAGAATGCAGTTACCTGGTGAGGAACAGTCAGACAAGCAGAAACGACTACTCTCTCTCTCTCAGGTACTGCACAGGTTTTTTTTTTTTCTTTTCCTGACATGCCTTAGGTACCACCATTTTTTTTTTTCTGACTAACCATCTCCAATGGTCATTCATATGCTATTATACATTCCCCTTTCTGTAATATCAAATAATCTTTTATATCCCATTGTAACATACTTGTATTCCCACTCGGTTGCTTAATGTGCTCGTGGGAATCTCAAAGCCGTATTGGGTGCTACACCTCTCTTTCTCTCCCCCTTTGTTTCTCTACTGAGTCACCCATGAAGTCTTAGACCTCAGCTGCTATTGCATGTTAATCGTGTCATATCCGCTAAATCAGCAGCTAATCCTGCACAGACATTCACAAAGCGGTGAGGAGCAAGGGCAACCTGGAAGCCCTTTCATCTAAAACCTTGCTTTGTTTCTAATTGCGTATTGTCAATGTGGCATCACAGCATGTCTTCAAAGCTACTTAGGTTCCTCAGATGTTCAGAACACTCTATTAAGGCTAATTTGGTGGTATCATAAGGTTTTATATAGAAGCTATGAAATTTAGTCAAAGAGGTCTGAAGCAGTTTGGTCATCTTATGCATGTTAGTTATGCATGATTGACGTTATTGGGGATACAGACTGACTGGATTGTGACAGGTGTCGAAGCCACTGTGACACGGGAAGCATCACTAATGGGGTGAGAATAATGACGTTGGTCACACCTACAGTGCAGATCAGCTTTCTTGACTCCCGGCTGTGGCATCGTTAGTAGACTGTAATGGACGAATATTCTGTAGTCTTTAAAATATGCACCGATCAGGCATAACATTATGACCACCTGTCTAATATTATGTTGGTCCTGCTTTTTGCTGCTAAAACAGTCGTGACATTTAAAAGATTCTCTTGGTTGTCTAGCCATCACAATTTGGCCCTTGTCAAACTCATTTAAATCCTTACGATTGCCCATTTTTTCTGCTTCGAACACAGCAAACACAAGGATAAAATGTTCACTTGCTGCCTAATATATCCCACCCACTAACAGGTGCCTTGATGAAGAGATAATCAGTGTTATTCACTTCATCACTCATAATGTTAATGCCTTAATGTTATGCCTGATTGGTGCCTATTCAGTTACCTGGAAGAAATGATCATTTAGTGTGTTAGTGCAGTGACAGACTTGCTGTGGCCATAGTACAACCAGATTAGAACACATTTTAGTATTTTAATGTAGAGTGAACATGGTGCTTGAATCCCATAGATTCTCAAGGGGGTTAAGATCTGGACTCTGTGGTGGCTGATCCATGTGTAAAAATGATTTAATGCTCCCTGAACCACTCTTTCACAATTTGAGCTCGATGAATCCTGGAATTGTCATTTTGGAACATGTCAGTGCCATCAGGGGAAAACAAAGGTAGTCAGCTGACCTCATTCCTTGGACACATAATGTTGCTGAACCGAGACCTGACAAACTGCAGCCCCAGATCATAGCACTGCCCCCACAGGCTTGCACGGTAGGCACTAGGCATGATGCATCAGTTAATTCGCCTCTCTTCTTACCCTTATGCACCCATCACTCTGGAACAGGGTAAATCAGGGCTCATCAGACCACATGACCGTCTTCCATTGCTCCAGAGTCCAATCTTTATGATCCCTAGCAAATTGAAGCCTTTTTTTTTACCGATTAGCCTCACTGATAAGTGTTTTTTTAAGGCTACACAGCTGTTTAGTCCCAATCCCTTGAGTTCCCTTCGCATTGTGCGTGTGGAAATGCTCTTACTTTCACTATTAAACATAGTCTTGAGTTCTACTGTTGTTTTTTACGATTTAATTTTACCGAACCTTTAAGTGATCGTTCAAGATTTTTTTCCGACCACATTTTTTCCTCGAAGTTGACGGTTCCCCACGATCCTTCCAGTTTTTAATAACGCGTTGGACATTTTATAACCCAATTTTAGTAGTTTCAGCAATCTCCTTAGACGTTTTCTTTGCTTGATGCATACCAATAATTTTACCCTCCTGAAACAGATTAACATCTTTTCCACGACCACAGGACGTGTCTTCCGACATGGTTGTTTAAGGAATGAGAAGCTACTCACTACTCACTTTTTTTTTTGGTCGGACAGTGTATTTGAGCTGGTGTACCTGTTCTCTCCCCCTTTACCCCTGAATACTGGATTTCTCACAGCAGCTTGTAATAATTATTGTGTGTGTGTGTGTGTGTGTGTGTGTGTGTGTGTGTGTGTGTGTGTGTTTTTATTTATTTTTTTTAAATCTAAAGAATATCCAAGGCACTGCAGGTTTAATTATGAAATTATTTGCCTGGTTGCAATGCAAAAGACCTTTTTAATCCTTGAAAATGAAATGCATCTGGATAACCCCTGGATAACCCAGTAAGATTCAGTGTAAAAAAAAATCATTAGTGTTGCACTTTTTTTCACCCTATCCATCACTGTCTTCTTCCACACACCCTCCTTTTTTTTCCTCATTTGACCTTGCTTTCTTCTCCTCCTCCCTCATCTTCTGCTTTCCCTCCCCCCATGCCATCAATACACTGAGAAGAATAATCCTTTAAATCTTCTCGAGTCAAACTTCAGAGGTGCTGCACATCTCTTTCTTTGTTTATATAGCGTCTCCATTAATGACTTCAAAGCGTGTTTTAACATGTTTGTGTTTTTACTCCTGAGCCAATTGCTTATAACTGCAGGCAAATTCCTTGCAAAAATTTCAAAACTTGCAAAATGCATCTGTTCCTCATTGTTTTTATGTTTTGTTCTGTTTTACTCTCACTGTCTCTGCCATCTGTTTTTTTGTTTTTTTCACTGTTTAATTATTCACCAGTGGGCATTGTATTTTTTATTATTATTTTTTTTTTACTGTCTTTTTAGGAGCTGTCACGGCTTCATGCATATGAAGTTCTCTCAGTCTCGCGATGGGAAGTACATCCTTGGTGAGAACAGCCCTCCCTTCGACACGATCCCAGAGGTCATCCACTACTACACCACACACAAGTTGCCCATTCGGGGTGCAGAACACCTCTCTCTGCTATTTCCGGTGGTGGTCCAGACACTCTAAGAAAATGCACAGCTACACACTGGCCCGTTCTCACACACACACACACAGGCCTGGAGTTTATGTAGCTTAGGGCACACAGACACACACACACACGCACACACACACACAGGCCTGGACTTCTTTGAGCTTAGGGCACACACACATTTTTTTTTTAT
>JAAIIK010000040.1:2061650-2078782 GCA_014706435.1 Silurus glanis
TTTACACACACACACACACACACACACACACACACACACACACACACTCAGGGTCTAATCTTGGTCAGCTTGCAGTCACGCTTTGTATTTGCTAAAATGTGTGGATTTTGATAATGGCTACCAGTGGTCTTTTATGTGTCGACTGAAACTACTCTGAGACACAAAATTGGAGCGTCACTGATCTGCAGGTTGGGATTTACATAAATATTAATGCGAGGGCTGAAAGAATGCCGTAGGTTATTTAAATACGTTCAACACTACACTGTTATTCATGCTTCTAATTCCCTTTATGTGACTTACACAAACTTCCATACGGTGCATCGCTCACCTTTACTACTCTATTAGATTGTTTTCTGAGTGGACACAACACTGTAACGGTTTCCACAATGAAATTATGGGATCTTATTTTTTTTTGCTGTTCTTTATTAGAAAAGCCTTTGCTGAAGTGACCTACGGATATCAGCATGTAGATCTTTACACTATACCTTTTTATATCTTTGCTATGGGGGGAAAAAATACAGAACCTGAGCGATGAATATTAAGATAGCAGTAATTGGGGATGCATCAATATTAATACTTGTACATGTTACAATCAAATAGCACGTGATATGTTTACTAATGTTTTTTTTTATTATTATTTATATAAAGTTGAATGGAAAAAAAAGGTGAATGAAAGTCACCAAGAAGAATGTGTTGTTTTGAGCAATAACCAACACAATGTTCCGTAATGCCCCTAATAGCTAATACTCAGTAAGTCACTCATTTCAGGATCAGTATTGCTATCAGTAAGTACAGAAAACATGTCAAAATTGTATTGATGCATCTGTAATTATAAAAAAAAAAGAAAGGTATAGAAATAATGATGAACCTTGGGCTAGTCGAGTTGCTTATATAGTAATATATAAAGGAGAGTATTCCATTTGTCTTTTAGAGATTTTGCATAATGGGCTAATAAGACTGTTAAAGGAAACCAGGCAACAGCTGTGGAACGCAAGGAATGTCTTTTCCTGGCACAATGCTTCATGTGCCGGAGGCAGTGACTCTAGGCGAGAGTTTAGAGGGAGGTGAAAATTGGAAGCGAAATCTTCACCTCTCCAGAGCTGAGAACCACACGTCTTCTGCGTGCCAATACTCTCTATTCTTTTTCACGAGAGAAAGGAAGCCACCATTTCCACACCACCGTTCACAGCTAGAAAGGTCACACTTACACTGTTAGAAACTACTGAACACATAAGCAACAATAACACTTCCTTCATTGTGATCGTACGGTTTACTTTTTGGTTCTTTGTAAATAGGAGCAATAGAATTTTTTTTTAAGTGATGAGGCCGTGTGTATGTACAAACACATCATTATCACATTCACCTTGTGTATTCTACACTCCTCCTTATCCGACACCTTTTCCCCCTTGGGTGAAACGAAGCTGTATTTTATTTTATTTTTTTGAACATTTGTTGTATCTGAAGACTTTTTGAAGAGATGATTGATAAATTTTTTTGTGATATGTTTTGTGTTAGTCAGTTCAGGCTGAAAAGGTTAAAGAAAAAAAAAAAAAGGAAAAAAAAAAGGTGGCCATTAAATTGTACTGTTGTAGAAATTGAATATTTATAGCTATAACATTTCACTGGTTTGAGATGATTACCCATTTTTCAATCACAAATTACACAAGTCCTCACACAAGCTGTGTAGTTAAAGGGGTAGATTGATGTTTTTAAACCTAATCTCTGTCTACTGCATGTGTAGTTTGTGTGTCATTATTATAGGGAAGCATTGCAAGACACCTCTACGTTCTACAGAAAGCCAGTTCACTTTGTCCAATGGCAGCCATTGAACTCAATTGATAAAACTGTATCAGGCAAATTCTAAATCAACAACCATTACACTCTAAAGGCCATAAAACGTCTTATAAATTTGTATCTACCATTTATACAGTAAAACATTATTTCCGTTTGACACTTGAATGAAATGTTGTATTGGAGAGAAATCTTTGTGTATCTTCTTTGTAAAATAATCCATACTTCTAAAAGATAGAATATGAACTTGGCATTGTTGAAATTATTGCCCTTTATTGCACATTACAAGTTTGCTTTCTGTTGTGCATCGAATGTTATCGTATGTCATATGGCAATTGCACACAGGCTACAGATGCAGTGAAAGAAGATTAGGGTGTAAAACGCTGGAGTCTCCCTGAGTTGAGTTATTAAACCTATGGCACACGCTGGCATTATCACCAGATCTACTCTGTAGTAGAGTGTAATATGAGAGAACTACACTGTAGTTGTGCTTGATTATGATGACTGACTACTTTTACTGACTTTCTGTACTTTTTGTTTCTTTTAAATAAAATAAGCTGTTTTTAATAAAGAAATAATGGCTGCCTTGTCATTTTGTATTATTAATGTAATTGCACGGCTTGCATTTTTGCCTCTGTGTATCACTTTCTGTCTAAGCAGAATGGAAAGCTGTTCCTATAAAGCTCCAAACAACGTATACGGAAAACTAGGTCATGATTCCCGTGTGCGCCCGATTCCCGTGTACCGCATTGTTGGTGTTCTGAGTTAAGGGTGTGTATGAGCGACATAGAGAATGTGAAGTGTGTGAATGTAGTACACTGAAGACGGGGCCTGCATTCTCTCTTTTTTTTTTTTTTTTCCTTTTTTTTTCCTTTTTTTTTCCCAAGACTACATAGACATTGTCAATTGTTCCTTCATGTCACATCCTAGTATTGTTCGACTATCATTGGGTTCATGATTGTGTTCTGGACTTCTAGAATCCAAAATGTTTTTTTTTTTTTTTTTTTCCCCTTTCCAATACAGAGGTATGCTAAAGTGTGGGTGTGGTGCTATAATGCTGTATGTGTGAGTGTTGGCTGCCTGCTGTGGGAGAGCAGGTGTGAAATGTAGAGAGCACTGAAGCAGAAAGAGCAGGAACATTTCATCAGTGACGGGTCACAGAAAACTCCGAAATAGCCACAGAAACGGCCATGGTTACTATGAGAACTGTTGCCTGATCTAGTCATACATTTTTAAAGCAAATCTAAATTATAAATGATGTATTAAAACCTACAGTAGTACATGAGAAAATGACTTCCAAAGTCCTACCATTGAACACCTCAAGTCTCAGTGTTAAAACAATAAAACAATTGGATTGATGATCCAAAAGGCTGTGCTTCAGATGTCTTTACACACAGAACCAGCACGCAGGTTTTCTAGTAGTTTTTAAGTGTTTCAGCTCATGTTAGATTTCTGTGTTGGTCCTTCCAGGGGGAAAAAAGCACATTCATGACAGAAAGCGAGGGTAACTAATCAGTAATCACAGTATGGAAGTATACGAAGTAAAAGGAAAATCAAGAAGGAACAGAATACTTCCTTCAGCTGTTTGCGATAAACTTCAAGACCTTGCTCAACTGTTTCCATTAGACCTTTTGACCTAGTGGCTTTTGGTAGTGCTTCAAATTTCATCTGGCACTTAACCAAGGACAGGGCTGTTCCTGAAACATTTAGGGAAACCCCCGTCCCCTTTTCCCCAGACCACTACCCAGACACCACTTACCCCATTATACTTCTCAAGTTGCCTACTAAAGTAGAGCCCCTTTGAATGCCTAAAACATAGTCATGGGTTTATCATTCCTAATCATCTATAGTGTACATACACTTTATATTGCTAAATTAAAAAACCCTCCTGGGTATATTGGGATTGGCTTTAATGGGGACTTGAATAACCCCTGTTGCTCTCTACTGGTGTTTTTAGGAGCTATCATTAAGGACCATTAGAATGCTTTTGGCAATGGAAGATCACATGTTAAGAGCATCTAGAAGCATCTTAGTGATCCAGCATCATTAAGCATCCAGATTCCATTATGTTTCTAGCTGTTTCCTCACTCGACCCACTCTGTACCCCCTACGAGTGGATATGCCATATGTGCATGTCGGACGCTCGAGGGACGAGATATGACACGCGTGTTTTCTGCCCCATTCATTCATTTTCTATGAGAAATTTGTGGTCATGTGATCGAAAACGGCGGGGGCAAATCCTTAGAAAAGTAATCGCACATCTCCCCCGCACGATTTAAGGTACGCGGCGACGTTTTGTCCGAAAGAATTCGCAACATTTGTAATAGTGATGCCTGTCACGCACCATTACACCATTACACTTGAACCGGAAGTTGCTCCTCTGCGCGTCGGCGTTACTATAGTAACGCCAGAGCACAAGCGATAACGGTGGCAAACGCCTAAACAAAACGGTAGGTTTTACAGAAACCTGCGCTTTAAAATAAAAAAAACGAAAGCAGAGGTTACAGTGAGTAAAAATGAAACTTTTACGTTAAACCAAAAGTTTATTCTTAGGTTTTATTTCGAAATTACGTTGGTACAATTAGACAAATTTTGTCCATGCCTCAGCCCACGGCTAGGTTTGCTATAGTTCATGTACTACAATTGGCATAGAATAATATAAATAATGTAATTAATATAAATGTAAACATAGTCAAAGTATAGGTCGAATGTGATGTCAATTTGCATCGCATTATGTATTTGAAAAGCCTTCGAACAAGGAAACGCAAACCTGAACAATGCTTAATGAAAGGTTGAGTTTTACTGACATCTGCTGGTTATAAATAGTATCGCATTTATACTCAACACCTGGACAAAGTACATGCAATTTTTTGGACTTGTGAATATTATAGGTTGTACACTCCTGGCCAAAAAATATTGACTGTAATAGTTCTAAAAACAAATCATTGTTTTGTAAAATTAAATAAATTAAGATAAAAATGATGCAATATGGTGAGGATAGCTTTTTCCCTTTAAGTGTTTCTTTAAATGTTTTGGATTTATGAAAGAAGAAGTCAATGTTGTCCCATTCAATATCGATTCCCTTTTAACAGTTGATGAAATGGCATTTTAGACATGTTGAATGGCATTTTAGACATGTTGAATGTAACATCAATGTAACATGTAACATCTGTTATCACATTTTTCCCTTTGCATACGATACTATATAAATGATTTTTTTTAAGCTTTACCTCAAACTGTTCATTGCAGCAAAAGTAAATTAGAAAATGATGGCGCATGAGCTTTCAGGAGTTAACTTGCTCAATTCTTGCTAAAACGATAAACAGCTCCACATTTGGCCATTTTGGGATCTTGGACCATAATATCTTCACTCTTTCATACCCAAGAGTGTAGAGTATAGCATAAAGTTCTTCCAGGTGTTTGCTTGCCATGGTTCAAGAACAATAAAATTAGATATCATATTCAAAAGTAAAAATGACTCATAATCACTTCACTCACTAACGAGCTCTCCAAATGTAATGCGTCTTGTATTACAGTTGTCTATTTTTGTATACAGTTTAGTATACTGTGCATATTCATTACCTGTATATAATATATGCCTAAAATGCTTATCACACAAATGGAGTTCCACTGCAGGGGCTTAATAACATGACCATGATGTTTAAATATATCTGAATATCTGCATCATGCTGTTACAGTTTCCGCTAAAACTTTTTTGGGGAAGATGTTTTACTAGAATGGGGATTCTATTAGATAGGCATTTATACTATAGTCATCATATACAATTAAGTGCGTCCGATTTTGTTGTAACAGTTTGCGGAATAACCACATATGGCTGGATAAGTCAGGGGTCCCAATACCTCGGTCCATACAGTGTGTTTCCTGTCCATTTCCATTAATAATCAGGAGAGTGGAACAAACCCTTCACAAAGAAACTAAAACTTAAAAGGCTTTTAAAGCAAAGACTGGTCAAATAATCGATTAATCTATTATGGCATAATAATCTACTAAATCCAACATCTTTAAAAAGTTGTTAAGTGAATCTGACCTGTTATGTAGGTTTGATTTTGATTTGATTTTCTTTAGGCATTTCCAAGGTTTCTTATTTGAATAAATTTAAAGTATTTTAAATATTTGCATTCTGAGGAAATCATTCTGAGTACCATTGTTCTGTTTAGTGGACAAAGGTTTTGTTGTGTTGCTCAAAATAATTTAAGATGAAAAGGCTAAATTTGGGTTGCAAGACGTCCTCACGATTTGTTTAAGCAGACATGGGTTCGAGGTGGGTTACAGCAGCCTGTGTTCGGCTAAGAGTGTTGTCTTGGTTAACATTTAGCCGAATCCTGTATTTTCAGTCTGCCTAAGCAGCATTAAAGGTAAGAGACAGGAAGTGCTGTTTTTTGCTCATACAGGGAAATTACTGAGATAGAAATGAGATAATGCAATCGAGAAACATGACAGCAAGAAGGTTAAAGCTTGCATTAGAACATTAGAAATAGAAATGTAAAAATAGTACAGACTGATGAGCTACTAAACTCCCAGTGTTAGAATACATACAGCACATACAGTAATAATAATTCCACTGGAAAATGAATTCACTTGCGTGACCTGCGCTCTGACCCCAGCTTCCGAGCAAGCTGGGATATGCGGAGAAAAGAATATCACTGTGCTGTAATGTATAGATAACAAATAAAGACTATTCTATTTTCTTTTCACCGGAAAACTAGTGATCATTAAAACAACTCATGAATCACTCATCAAACCTAAATTTCCCATTACAACGAACTGTAATTATTTTCAATAACTTAGTATCTCAATTCAGTTTGATTTAATCGATAGAAAGTATTATGATATCAGTATGGCTATTCTTCTATAGATGTAGTCTTTTACCTTTCTTCTGTATGCCTCTATAGTATGTCATTATGATCAAATCATCCAGCTTTAATGAAAAACCAAGAAATTCACATTCCTGCTTGTTTGATTCATTAGTCACAGCTCTGAAGATGCATATTGACCCAGCATGTCATCTGTTTTTTTAGCACACATCTTGGCTGTTCAATGACAACCAGAATTGAATATCTTGCCAGACCTAAACCGAATTTTCTCAGACTCCCTGACAGGTAAGTTTCCCCAACATAATACTTACAGAACCTAGTGTGCTTTTACACTAACTGTTACAACACTGGTTATGAGGAGGTGCATGTTTTCCTTCACTGTAGCTTCATTATCAAAAAAATCAAGACAACAAGAATCTCTTTGTGAGACCTAAGTACTTTAGCCAGTTGTTATTTTTAGTTACAGTACAATACAGTGCAACCTTGGAATATTGGAAATGGAATATTTTCAATTTGTCATAAATTTCTATTTATTCACTCATTAACAATTAACAACAAAAAGACAGAGCCCAAATATGGACAAGAGGCTTTTATTGGTCACTTCATATGGACAAATTCGTTAGTCAGAAATGAGCAAGAATTAAACAATAATAAAAAAAATTGCTTATATAGAGATGCAAATGTCAAGTCAAGTTTATTTTTACAGCGCATTTCACATTGGACATTGTCTCAAAGCAGCTTTACAAAATGTAAGAGTTAGATTAGCATGACTTGGCAAAGGTCAAGTCCTGCTAATAATTATAATCATACATTCAAAAAGGTACATTATGAGATGTTGTTTTTTTTTTTTTAAATGATAAAAAGGTTTGATAACAAGCTCAAGAATTGATAGAGCAGAAAGAGACCTCCAGTATTTATTTATTTATTTTTTCCCTACTCTTTTCTTTAACGCACCTTTACATTTTTTGTATTTTGAAGTATTATTGCATGCCTTATTGCCTATGTTTGTGGATAGTGCTGGAAGCTGTAAATTTCTCCACTGGGATGAATGATCTATCTATCTATCTATCTATCTATCTATCTGTCTGTCTGTCTGTCTGTCTGTCTGTCTGTCTGTCTGTCTATGATTTATTTTGTGTAATACTTACTGGGAAATCACCTGGTCTTTATCCGAACATTAACTATTTATGATGGACCAGATTCCTGTTGTTGACTGTTAGCACTGGAAACCTGATGTGGTAGAGTGTTCTGGAATGCCGTTTCTGCTTATTGAAGTTAAAAAGATTATTTGAGTTATTGTGCGCTAAACTATTCTCAAAAAAACACTCTCAACAACAAGGTGCTTCTGCTTGCAAAACTGCTATTCGTTAGTCACCATTCACAACACAAAAAACAGCTCTTCAGTTTCTAAACTACTCATGTCATCCTGTCTAGCACCAACAACCATGCCAAAGTCAACATTATAGTCAGAATGACAAAGAATATGTCATTTTTCCTATTCTAACACTTTTAATTGAGCCAAAGCTTTTGACCTGTTTCTGCATTCATTAACACATTGCACTGCTTCCACATGATTGGCTGATCGGGTAATTGGCTGAACAAGCAGCTGTGCAGGTGTTCCTCTTCAAGTGATTGGTGATTGTATGTCTATAAACAAATTATGTATTTGCAGGCGCTCCGTATACTGGTTTGATGAGCTTCCAACGAATCGAAGCAATCTACCACTACCTTCGGTAAAATCATCGCATTTCAAACGAGGACTTTGCTACATGAAAAACTATAGTCTACTAAAACAATTTGTCATTTGTTCATTTGAATGTCATATAGCATTACAAAGAAATAGAATTACCTTAAGTATGTGCCAGTTTTCCCAAATCAATTAAACATAAGATAAGATGAGATTAGATTCAGCTTTATTGTCATTGGGCAGAGTCCATGAACGAAGTCAATGAAATGCAATGTTTAACCTACAGGCTTAAAGCGTTGCAAATGAGCTTTTGACTTTAGAAAGCTCATTACATCAAGTCTGCATGTGGGAAATCATCTTTAATCAGACAATTGGTTTTGAAAATAATTGTTGCGATGTGTATTTTAAATGCTGTCTCTGTCTCATGGCAGAACTCGTACCTTCTGAGTTCCTGCTGTCTGAGAGGACCAAGATTAGCACTCATTTTGAGAACCAAATGTCATTATATACGGTGTTATGGCCAGTGTTGGGCAACGTTACTTTTAAAAGTAATGCATTACAATATTGAGTTACTCCCCAAAAAAGTAACTAATTACGTTACTTAGTTACTTTTTATGGAAAGTAATGCGTTATATTACTTTTGTGTTACTTTTGCGTTACTTGTATCTCTTTCACGCCTTACAGGTGTAACAGGTGTAATATAGATAATTGCCATTAAGAAATGTCATATTAGGGCAAAAGACATTTCTTAAACATTTAAAATGTTTAATAACTTCTTAGAGAACAATAAGATGATCGACTAACTTTTGACCAGAAGGCTGAACACTTTCCAGTCGCACTTCTGTACACTGCTTTTCAATCTGCCTTCGCCGTCAGGAATGTAACTATCGTTCGTGTATATAAGGTTAAGGGTGTGGGCTGCACACCGGTGATGTGGAGGGAGAACATACCTTTCGCCGTCATCACGTAAAACTTCGTGCAATTCCGTAAATATCACCTCGTCCTCGTCTACATCATTCTCTGCTTCATCATCAGCTTGAAACATTCTGAACGCTTTTACAAAGTTCGCGCTATTATCAGTGACCGTGGCAGTTTATCTTCCCAAAAAGAGCAAATGAGCTGTGAATTTGCTCTCTATCTCCGCTGCGATGGCATCGTACATGTGTCTCCCACGGAAAACTTTTATTCTGAGCAGTCTATAGATCTGCAGTGGTGGAAAGTCGGCAAAAGTTTTCTATATTTCTGTCTCCATTTCCATATATGCAACATTGCATAATGTTACATATATTCAACATTATATACACACACACACACACACACACATCTGTAGTGCTGTGCTTTGCATGCAGATGTTTTTTTTTTTTTGGAAGTGGTATTTTGTGCAGTTGACAAGAGCTTTTTACTAACACATAATCTACACTTAACCATTATTCCCTTCTCCTTTTCCTCGACTATGTCAAAATAATAAGAATACTTCCATCACAGTAATGTAATTCTCTAGTTTGCCATCTCCGCTTCTGACCAGCTTCTGTTCCCGCTGCTCGCACGTATGAGTGCTCGATTCTACGTGACTACGTTCATTTTAATTCAGTATTTATTTTTTTATGCAAAATAATTTAACTGAAAAGTAACTCGCATTACTTTTTTTAAAAAGTAACTCAGATATTAGTGTGTAAATTTATAAAGTAACGCGCTACTTTACTCGTTACTCCAGAAAAGTAATATTATTACGTAACGCACGTTACTTGTAACGCGTTACCCCCAACACTGGTTATGGCACAGCTTCAAAAATCGAATTCTTACGTTCTATGAATGTAAAGCCATTGAATAAGAGGAACCTGAAATGGAGTTGGCAAGGAGTAAAATAGAATAAAGAATTTGGATGGAATAACACAAGTAGGTGTGCTAAAAGAAGCCCTATTAGTACAAAGCACTGAAACTGGAGAAAATATTTTTAAAAAGTCTCCATAGGTCCAAATATCATTGTTGAATAAGTACGATTTTGTTTGTTTATTCCTAGGCTTACAGTAAAATTTTGATTTGATTTGATGTTGTGTCAATGTGAATGAGCCGTTACTATAGGAACAATAGTATCACCATTAGCGTTAATATAAACCTGTGATATGACTTGCAGACAAAACTATTAACAGGACCGCAGTTACAGGAAATGATTCAATAGTTTTCGCCATAGAAATTCGAGATATCAATGTAGCTGTGGGATTGAATAAATTAACAGCTAAACGTGAAGCGTCGATACTGTGTTGGGAAGAGCAGTATGTACAGTTCAGACAGAACAGCAGACTACGGTTTTACTTGAGGGAATAATAACAGCTGTTGTATAAAGGTAGTGGTTTAGCAGGAATACAGTTTGAAGGGAAAAACGGTTAATGTTAATCTAATTGGCGGGATCATGAAAATTATTTCTGCTCCAGGGCTCATGTGCATTAAGAAGCTTATGCACAATTTACTTACATACTTACGCACACATTACTGCCCTGGAGCAGATATATTTTTCGCTTTGTGCACAGGGGCATGATCATGCCCGAACAGGTTTTGGATTTCTGATGCAAGCGAAGGGAAAGTGTAATACCACTGCACCCAAAAACATCCTATACAATTGTGTACCTTTAACTTTGCAGTAACAGTTTGGGCAAGAGCCACATTTTCGCTGGAAGGTTTCTCAATACTGTACCATACACTATATAGTGTAAGTCATTTTTTTATGTATGTTTTAGTTCAGTTCTCTTTCTCTTTCTCTCTCTAGGGAGTCTCCTGAATGGAAGGTGAGTGCAGCAGCATTAAAGGCTTGTCCCTCCGAAAGATTGTGCTCTCTCGCTGAACCCCGCCAGCCTGCACCTGGCTGGCAGCCTGATCGCCCCCTATCGCCCACAGTGAGTTCACACAGGTTTTCATTCTTCTCTGTATACGCAGAATTGTGGCTTTTCATCTCCTTGTTCCCCCACTGTGGCTTCAAACAATATTGCTAGAACATTTCAAATATTGCCATGGTGCTGATATGTCAAACCAAATCAACGAAATCACTGTGGCACTTTATGTGAATTCTCAAATTAATGTTTACACAATTTATGTTGTTAATTTATGTTTAATCATTTATATTATTAACTATAGTTTTTTTTATATTTTCCCATTATTATTATTATTATTATTATTATTATTATTATTATTATTATTATAGTATCATCATCAAATAGGAAATAACTTAAGAACCTACATATTTATTTTCTTGTATTACTTTTTATTTTTTGTATTTGCATTTATGTAATGTTGTCATTTGACCCTTCCATACACAAATTATAAAAAATATTTAAAATAATGTTTTATGTTAATACATGCCATATGATGAACATATTCCACTGTGCACAAAGCAATGAAGATGTGGTTTGCATGGGATGGAGTGGAGAATCATGATTCGTATACTGTATTTTGTGGCTAAATAAACAAAAAGAGAAGAGTGGAGGTTATTATAACAGCAAATAGGAACTAATGTGGAATGGGATGGTCAAAAAGTCGTTTTATTCAAACAGTGATTGATATTGTTTTCATTGTTTTTTTGTTTTGTTTTTTGTTTTTTTAAGAAAGGTCAGCTATAATAACAAAATATATTAAGTAAATAAAGAATATAAGTAGGTGTTGTATTTAGTATATTATTGTTTAGTCTATTATTGTAATAATTTTTTTAACTCAAATTTAGTGAAATTTTTATGTGTACTTGCGGCTACATTTTTTATCATTTTGACACGGCATAAAACAACAGGATTTGTATAACAGAAAGTTATACAAGTTTGAAAACCAGGCATTTTTTATGATCATATTTGAATTTCTTTAGCGATAAATTAATGACTTTATGATTTGACAGGATCTTTTTTATGACCTGTTGCCAGTGTTTGTTTTTGACATCAGTGATGAGGATTTATGGTATCTGTTGCTAGAAAACAAGCCACTTGGGGGAGGAAAAAACAGGTGGCAACCAATAACTAGTTTCACAAGGCACAGCAGCATGCACAGATCTGCCCCAGGCATTTTACCACCTCAAACACCAACCAGGATCTGCATGTAGCATGCCAAAATGTTCGCCTGTAGCGGATGGAGAAGAACTGCGTAATTAATTGTAAACTTTCCATATGGGGAAAACAATTAGGAGGGTGGAGGTGCAATGTTTTATTGCTTATAAACTCCAGTTATCATGGCCAACTCTTAAGTCTTAAGACAATAATAAAAGGACATCATAGCCATAATACATTATAGTACTTTGGATACATAACTACATTTGAAGGCAAATACTTTTGTACTTTTACTCAAGTGAAAGTTTAAAGGGAGCAATTTCACTTTCACTGGAGTAATATTTCATCTAGTCTATTTCTACTTTAACTCAAGTACTTTTTTTTTTTTTTTTGTGGACACCTGATCATAAGATTCCTATGTGCTTTTTGAACATTTATTTCACATTTAGACCCAATTTGCTTTTATAATTACCTCCAGTGTTGTGCAGATTTATGCTTATGACTTATTGCAAGATCTTCCACTCCAACCCACGTAAATTGCATCTTCATGGAGTTTGCTTTGGGCACAGGGATATTGTCGGTTTTTGGGTCCTCTATTTAAAGTGTGTCCTAATATTTTTGTCCATACAGTGTATATCATTAAGTCTGATCTTAAGATAAAATTAAGAAATGCGAGCCCAGTGATTTCCCCAATCAGAAGCTTCTTAAAAAAAATTTGGCAAGGTTCCCCTCAAACCTAACGATGATATGGGCTCAAACAAGGAACCAATGTCTGTGTTGCACCCCAGGCTGTAAACAGAAGGAAAATGAAAAATGCCACAATCTATTTACTTATTTATAATGTTGCGTGAGAGTTTGGCAAGTTCCGCCTCTGGCACTAGTATTCAGGTGTTTAAGCTCAGACAGCATGCGTAGGTTTATAGGTGTAGCTTTGAAGGGAACACTGTAGAAGAAGAAAGTGCATTTGCTGTAATACTGAAAAAAGGGGCAATAATCAACCTTTAACTATGCAAAACACAAAATGGGATCGTGGTGCCTTCGCAAGAATCTGTACATCAGAGGTTTTGTCTCTCAATGTAAAACTCTTTTTGAAGTGCTTTTCACTGATTTTTTTGACTTTGTAGGGCATGGCACATTACACAGAACAAAGATGTGCAGGAGGAACTACACAAAGATCTTTGAAAAATTCTGCGAATCATAGTATATTAGATTTAATCTCTATGGCAGATTAAGAGAGAAATCAATATGTACGAGCAAGCTGTATTACTGGTGTCCAGCATGCGATAAAATCTTTTTTAAAGATACGCTACACTTATATAATGGTAGAAGGGTGGCTGGATACTGCCTTATCTGATCTAAAGAAAACATAGCATGTTTAAAGCAGTGGTCTTGAAGCCAGTATAATCATGTATGCAATTGTGCCAATAAGTAGCAGCCTATTTGTTCTTAGATGGCCCTTTCAGGGCAGGTTGTTACTTGGATCAGAGCCTGTTTTTAGTACACATGAATAGTTCCCCATGCTGATATTAGTATAAGAGATGAGGTTCAGGTAGGCAAAGTGGCCATGGTGCAGCCTATTATACAGTGTAGATGTTGTTGTAAACAAATTCCAGTGTGGAAAAGCCCCAGCGCTCTCTTCAATGCACCAACTTCATATTTGCATGGATGAAAAAAAACAGCATGCTGCCCAGGTTGGCTTACAGAGTTTATAAGATAATGCCTTTTGTCTTCTGTTGTATTTGTTTTCTGTCCTGCTGAAGGCCAAGTAGGCTGGCATGGCCTTCTCGTCCAGTTTAAGGATCCCTGGGTTGATCCTAAACTCAGATTAATGTCTTTGTGGCATTTCACATGTTTTTCTGTGTTTTCTATGTGGGTTTCCTCCATGTCCTCTGGTTTTCTCGTATCTCCCGATAACTTGTATAGAGGTGGACTGATGGATCTATATTGGCCGTAGGTGTGAACGAGTGTGCAAATGTGTATGTGCAGGTGCACTATATTGGACTGGTGCATTCCTGTGTGCCTGTTTGGCTGCATTCATTACTTATAAAACCCTTAATAAAATTCCTGTAATGTTTTGTTATGTAAGACGCTGTCTGGTTATTTCTAAGTAGGCAATCTCCATTCTAATCTGTCAATCTCCATTGAATAGTTAATAAATCATATAGTTTATCAGAGGAAAACATTTCAAATGTAATTTTACCTGTTCTAATTGAATTTTGATTATTATTTATTCAATTGTTTTTGTTACATTCATTATTTATATTTATTATATTTTGTTTTGAAACCTACAATGGATTTCAGTTTCTCTGTTCTGTTGGTGCTTAAATTAAACCTTTGCCATTGTTTATGTTGCTCATTCATCCTAGAATAATTTATTAATTAATTATCAGAATTCATATTTTTAAAGCTTTGGTCTCCATTCTATTATCTAATGCTGTAGTCTCTCTCTCTCTCTCTCTCTCTCTCTCTCTCTCTCTCTCTCTCTCTTTCTTTTATTCAGCTCGGGATGGGAATGAGAAGAATAGCAGAAGCGAGTCCACGGATTTGCCAGTTGGCTGTTCCGAAAAAAATATGGGCGCCATCATTTGAAAAAACAAATTTCACTTTAAAAAATCCTTCAAAAGCTGAGCCTTCTTCTCACATACTTCTTCTGGCTGGTGAGTTATTGTAACACCTGATCCTGTTATTGAATGTATAGGACTACATTTTTTTTCTTATTTATTCTTATTTTATTTGCTGTTAGTTCCTAAAAAGGAACATCCGGACTTTCTTCCAAACCGACCATTGTCATGGCACGTGGCGAAGTCCGTCTTAGTGGCTGTAGCCAGTGAGAGAATGCTGGAGTTGGCCGTACCGAAGTCCCGCAAGCCTCTTTTCGAAGATTTCAACCCCTATAAAGTTAGCCCAGCTGCCCTTTCTGCTAATGCATCACCAAGAATATTGGAACTGTCACTACCTTCGCCACGCTGGTGCAGGACCAAATCAGCCCGCATGTGAATATCTTCACAGTAGCTGTAATAGTCCATGTTAGTACTCACTGTAATATTGATCAGTGTCTAAGCAAAGTTGGAGGAGCAATAAATGTAGGAAATGAAACCACCAGTTAGTTCACTCTTCATCTTCATTATTTACTAAAGCAAGTCCAACTTTAAAATCCTGGCCATTTTATTTAATAGATACTATCAAATAAAACAGCAAGAATAGTCACTTTTTGGTGCTTTTTAACAAGCTAAAAGTTGTGAACATAGTATTCGAAGGCTTATAACATTATATCTCATGACAAAATGGAAGAATAGGTTTATAACAATTAATTTAGGTTGAATGTTACCAACGACCGCCACAGGTATTGTTAACCAACAGGGCACCGGTGGAAATTGGGCTACTGTTGAACAAAGGAGAAGAAGGAGAGGAAGAAGAAGTCTACAGAGACAGCAGGGAAAGGAGAAGTGAAGGAGAGTGGAGGTTTGGGTTGGTACTTTAAATGTTGGTACTATGACAAAGGGAGAGAGTTAGCTAATATGATGGAGAGGAAAAAGGTAGATATGTTGTGTGTTCAGGAGACCAAGTGGAAAGAGAGCAAGACCAGGAACATTGGAGGTGGGTTTAAACTGTTCTTTCAGGGTGTAAATGGAAAGAGAAATGGTGTAGGGGTGATCCTGAAGGAAGAGTACAGTAAGAGTGTAGTGGAGGTGAAGAGAGTTTCTGATTGGGTGATTAACGTGAAGCTGAATGTTGAAGGGGTGATGATAAATGTCATCAGTGCCTATGCACCACAAGTGGGTTGTGAGATGGAGGAGAAGGAAAAATTCTGGAGTGAGTTAGATGAAGTGGTGGAGAGTGAACCTAGGAGTGAATGATTGGTGATTGGGGCAGATTTTAATGGGCATGTAGGTGAAGGAAACAGAGGTGATGAGGAAGTGATGGGTAGGTATGGCCTTAAGGAGAGGAATGTGGAAGGGCAGATGGTGGTAGATTTTGCTAAAAGAATGGAAATGGCAGGTTTTAATACTTATTTTTCAAGAAGAAGGTGGAGCATAGGGTGACGTATAAGAGTGGGGGAAGGTGCACACAGGTGGACTGTGTTCTATGTAGGAGATGCAACCTGAAGGAGATTGGAGACTGTAAGGTGTTGGCAGCGGACAGTGTAGCTAGGCAGCATCGGATGGTGGTCTGTAGGATAGAGCAATAAAGGATGGAGATGGAAATGTGTTGACTAGTGAGGAGAGTGTGTTGAGAAGATGGAGGGTGTATTTTGAGCAGCTGATGAATGAGGAAAATGTGTGTGAGAGAGAGACAGAGAGAGAGAGAGAGAGAGAGAGAGAGAGAGAGAGAGAGAGAGAAGGTTGGATGATGTTGAGATGGTGAATCAGGAAGTGGATAGGATTAGTAAGGAGGAAGTGAGAGCAGCAATTAAATGGATGAAAAGTGGAAAGCATGGAGATGTTTAGGAGAGAAGGCAGTGAAGTTTTTAACCAGATTGTTTAACAAGATTTTGAAAGACGAGAAAGTCCCGATTGAGATAGTTTGGACATGTTCAGAGGGGTGACATGGGGTATATCGGTAGAGGAATGCAGAGGATGGAGCCACCAGGAAGGAGAAAAAGAGGTTTAAGGAAAAAGAGGAAGGCCAAGGTTTATGGATGTGGTGAGGGAAGACAGGCAGGTAGTTGGTTTGAAAGAGGCAGATGTAGAGGTCAGAGTAGAATGGAGACGGATGATCCACTGTGGCGACCCCTAATGGGAGCAGCCGAAAGAAGAAGAAGAAGAAGAAGAAGAAGAAGAAGAAGAAGAAGAAGAA
>JAAIIK010000040.1:2108822-2122189 GCA_014706435.1 Silurus glanis
GAGAGAGAGAGAGAGAGAGAGAGAGAGAGAGAGAGATGACAGTGGGCAAGAAAGTGTGGAAATGTATGTATTAATGTACAGTAACAGTGAGCAAGGGAATGTGTGTATGAGAGAAAAAAAGAGAGAGAAAGAGAGGGAACAAATGGAAGTGTGTATAAGAAAGCGTGGAACTGTTTTAATGTACAATGATAGCGAACTGGGGAAAGTGTGTGTGTGTGTGTGTGTGTGTGCGAGTGAATGAGTGCGCGCGAGAGCGCGCGCGGGGCAGGGATTGTGACGTCACTAGGAAGGAGTGTAGACCCGGTTGTAGTTTTCCCTGAGCGCAGTAGAAGGTGAAGCTGAACTCAATGTGTGTGTGGCTCTTTTCTCCTCTCTGTTCCTCCTCGACACCGAACACGAATCTCATCACCTCCTCAGCTGTTTGTCTCCACCACGCTCCTACTTTTTTCTCCTCCTCCTCCATAATACTAAGCGAGCTCTGTTTTTTTCTCGCTAGGTGAAGTTCCGTGTTTTCCTGGGAACACCTTGGGCAGAAATCAGTGCCGTCACAGGTACAAAGGAGCAGAGGATCCGGAAGAACTCGCACTTCGAGTTTGCAGTTTTCCCAAAGTGGACTTCGTATTTACCTGCTACGTTTCACACACACACACACACTGACACTGTGGAGTTCAACATGATGGACATGAAGAAAAGGAAGATCTTTATCCTCGTGGATGTCCTGTGTGTGATAATCGGTAAGTCTCACTGATAAGGGCCTCGTCCTCAACCGCTCACTAATATGTTAAACACACACCATGCGCACTTTTCTAGTATGTACACTTAGTACTGTAGTACACGAGTGTCACTTACATTAGACACGTTAGTGACTTCAGCAGCACTTTAGTTCTCTCTTCAGCCTTGTTAGACATTTTATTATATTATATGAACCCACTATGAGTGTTTCTAAAGAAATATGAGTGTCAATTGCAGACTTTTATTCCATTAAAAAAAAAAAACTTAGTGCTTATAGTTAAAGCATATTTGGCAACAAGTCCAGCTTTCCTCAGGTTTCCCTTAATTGTTTCCTGGACATAAGTAATTCTCTAACAGTGCATCCAAGTTCAGATGTTTCATATATTCAGATGCAAAAACCTCCATAATGAAGAATTCCAAGAAACTAAAGCAAAAAAAAGAAATGAGTGAAAAAATGTGGCAGAATAAATGTTCGTACAAATCAGCAGAAATAATCCGATAAGAACCCAGAAAGTTTTTATGACCTCCAGGACCTCAGTTTTTAAAAAAAACTGTTATTGGTTTTAATGTAGACTGTAATGGTCCCTATTAAATTCTTTAGCGTTGTTTAGTTATTAAAAATAATAATATAGTTGAAGCATATTTGGCAACAAGTCCAAGTTTTCTCAGTTTTCCTCCAGTTTGTGTTGCTTGGAAAAATTCATTCTTCCATAATGCACCCAAATTGTATTATTTGTGGTTTCCGGGTACACAAACTACATACAAAAACTCCAAAATAAAGAATGGCAAGAAAACTGAAGCCACAAAATATGAGCGATAAATGTGGCTGAATGAATTGTCAGGGAAAAAAAAGCTTACCTATGACTTCACCTGATTGTTAGAAAACCTCCTCCAACCAGGGTGAATTAAAACCTAATAGAAAACCTCACAGAATTTCTAATGGTTATAATGGGAATTGTATTCATTTTAATGGAGACTGTAATGTCCCCTATGACTCTTTGCTGCTAAAGACTTCAATTCAATTCTTTACTGCTTAATGCTGGAGCATATTAGGCAACAAGTCCATGTTTCCCCAGATTTCCTTCAGGTTGTGTTTCCTGGACATAATTAATTCTCCCAAAGTGCAACAAACTTCAGAGTCTTTACTGGTAAAGACTTTAATTGGTGGCATGTTGTGTTTAGATACAATTAAGAACCAATAGAGCAAGTAATAGGTCATATGTAGGTATCTACTGGACATTGATCGGGACTACAGCATGGAACGCATTTGGCAATGCTTTGAACGGTTAACAACTGATGACTTGTAACTGTGTTTGTAGTGGAAACTATCAGATTGTAGAAACATTGATGTTTCTTTAGTCTTTTTAGCAGGCGGCATACAAATTCAGGCCGAAACACTGTGCCTCATAAAAGACTTCTTTTGGTTGTACTTTAAGATTGAAAGTCCTGATAGTGTTTAAACTTTGTTGTATACATAATTAATTATATTAATATGATCATGTATATTATTTATTATATTAAATACATAATACATATAATTTATTATAGTATTAAAATCTGTGATTGCTGCTTTGATACTCATCCACCAATAGGGAGACGGCGTTGGATGAAAATGACAACGCGTAAAACGCACATGCAAATGGAGAGTAAAAATATCCTTCTTACCTCAAGCCTAATTTGAAGAATGTTCCTGTTCATGAAGCTGAGTTTTCTGATTCATGCCATAGGCAGAAAATAGTATGTTATCATTAATCACAGTTGGAGGATCTTCCTCACACAGTCTGGAATGAAGAACTTATCATTGGATGGTCTCTTACTGAATTTGCAGAGGACGTGCCTGGGATTGTCTCAATCGATGTTGCAAGTCGTCTTCCCGAAAGATTGTTGAAATCGTCTTGAAAACGGAATGCTTAGTTGGTTTTTGAACGTTCGTACTGCACATACTATATACCAGTGCATGGTATGAGGAAAACTTTTGGCTTACTCCTTCAGCATACAACACATGCAGACAATGCAACCACAGGTGTGACTCAGTACAATAGACCTGCCTATTGAGGACAGAAAGATAGAAACGTGATTGCAGTATTATTCGGGTTAAAGTGCAGTTCAGATGGT
Source organism: Silurus glanis (assembly GCA_014706435.1). NCBI lineage: Eukaryota > Metazoa > Chordata > Actinopteri > Siluriformes > Siluridae > Silurus > Silurus glanis. The sequence continues at coordinate 2,111,670 of JAAIIK010000040.1, forward strand.
TTGGGCAGATGAATACGTGAATTCGTGTGATCAGGTTCACTCCCTGTGTAATTGTATGCCGTTGATATGAAGCTATAAAAATATATAGTTTGACATTTACATCGTCCTATGCATGAGTCTTTATGGACTGCACATTTTTGGTTGTTTTCTGCTGTACTTAAACTTATCAACTCATCTAACCCTTCATCAGGTTACAGTGGGTGTGTTGGAACAGAAGAACACACACCTTCATAATATGCTGTGTTGTCAAGTTGCCAGAATTGTCTTATGTTTACCAATCCAGAAAGGGGAAAAAAGCAACAACAAAAACACACACATATATATATATATATATATATATAAAAACAAACAGTCATCATCTGAAGATTCATAGTGTATTATTAGTTGAAACACTAGTAGAAAATGAGCATGTCTTTCACACTGTGCACACTTTTGTTGTAGCGTTGTGGCATAACTCTCAATTCTGATTGGTCAGCAGTTGTTGAATTTCGGGGCAGTGCTTCAATTTGCAAGGCAAACCGCAGAATGATATAATTGAACTCGATTTAACCCATTATTGTTGCTATGGAGACAATGCCCAATCGCTTACACGGTACTAGAGATGCATCTTACGCCAGGTCGTGTCTAATATCAGGGGTGGAGGTCTCAGCAAATTGTGAGTGATCATGTTCAAAATGCAAATAACCGAAACCGATACTGAAACTTTGCAGCGTTCTGATTCTCAGGGTGGTTTTCAGGATGTTGTTCCAAGCATTCCAAGGGATCCTACTTTGCAGACTCAGCATTATTGTGCATATGAATTCAGGCAGCTCTACAACAGCCAACAAGTATCGCCAGTTATGTTTATTTGTGGTTCATTTTGTGGTCTCTTCCATTCGTGTGTTGAAGTCCCAGTCTGCTATAATGTGTTCTATCGCTAGAGAGTTTAAAAAGACTAGAAAAAGTATTGTAATGGCTGCCATTGGTGTTGTGTTGTCTTACGACAAAGAAGCATAATCTCACTAGCGATTCGCAATTAATAATTAATGATATGACCAATATTTCCTGTATATTTCTTTTGTGTTGGACCGAATGTAGTATATAAAGCCAACCACATATAAGAAATACAGATAAGTCTATTACATTAGGTTTACTGCACACAGTTTTTGTTTATTGAACCGTTTCCAATGACATTTATTGTTAAAAAGAGGTTGTGGTATGAAGATCAAGCAGGCTGAAAAGTCCTCAATAGTCTAATGTTCACATAGAGAATGTAGCAGAATCAGTATCAACAGGAAAATCAGATCAATGGTCTTAGTGGACAAAGGTTTCTGACCATGAGTTCGATGTGCTGTTTGAGCGTCCTATTCTACATCTAATGTCTATTTGCTGTTTGCTGTGTAACCAGCACTATTCTGAGATGTTCCACTAGATTTTAGAGTGTGCTTTTGGGAGATTTGTGGTCATTCAGTCGCAAGGCCGTTAGTAAAGTCAGGTTCTGATGGAGGTGAAGAGGCCTGGGATGCAGTCAAAATCCAGTTCATCCTAAAGGTGTCTCTAGAGAAGACCACTTAAGATCTTCCACTCCAGCCCATGTCTTTATTTGTGCACAGGGGCATTGCCATGCTAGAACAGGTTCGGGTCTCCTAGGTCAAGCGAAGTGAACACTTTCACGTTCAAAGGTGTCTTATGCAATCGTGTGCCTCTAACTTCAAGGTAAACTGCCAGTTTGGGGAAGACCCACATACGGCTAGAAAAGTCAGGTGTCCCAATAGTTTTGTCCACATACTGTATGTTATAGCAGCAATAAACATTAGTTCCCCTCATCAGCCTCTCTTTTTTCCCCCCTCTTTTCTCACATCAAGTGTCCCAGTACTTTTGTTCAAATAGTGTATGTTCTAACATGTTTCTGTGACCTAGTTGTCACTGACACGCAGACACCTCGTTTAAGTGTAAGCATTTAATGGTGCAATTATTTGCTTTCCTTTCTTATAATCAGATCCTTACTCATATCATGAGATCTAAACTATTTTCATCGAGGCATGCGTCTGTGGTATTGTACGCATCACGAGAGCTGAAGAGAATCTCAGATGTTATCTCTGCATGCCCTCGTAGGCTCCTGAAAATGTATGAGTACAAACAAAGGGGCTTTTGGGGACCGGTTTCAGGCATCAGAACCCAAGTTCTTCCGCCAGTTTTGAAAGAGGAATTTGCCTCGTCCCAAATGTTTCACACTTCGAAGACATAGAAGACATTTGGGCTTTTGCGTTATTCGAACATTTGAAGATTTCGTTGTGAAATTCCAGTAAGACGGCATGTGTAGACAGAGCTTTAGACAGTCCACACATCGAGTATGAAGCATCTGGCTACAAGCTTCAGGATCTTGATCGGCTATGAACAGATTGTATTAAAAAAATTTGAGCAACGCAACACAGCAGGCGACTCTCATAAGTATTCAGGAAATGTGCTTAAAACATTTTGTGGTAGGTGATTGAGATATCATATCTTTTTGTTTTCGGACGTGGTTGGTTGTTTTCTATAAAAGTAGGCGGGGCTTGCTTTGTGGAGAAACAAGTTATCTTGTATGGTTTTAAGCTTTTAATGAAAAGTGAGATCATTCCACAGACGTACTCATTTTGCTGTTGATTCTCACATAAAATACCTGTATGTCCTCTGTTTATCCTCTTCAGAATAGTTTCCAGAAATTTCCTCCGCTTTTGTTCTGTTGACATGGTAATCTATCTGTTTCTCACTTGAGTATTCCAGGAATTGTACTCGCCTATTCTCAAAGATCGGCGTGGGGCTCGATCTGTGCTAGTGTGTTTGTACTCTGGATTTGTTAATAATGAACCTCTGGGCCTCATTTATCAAATTGGATATGAACACCTATATTATACAAATTCATACCAATAAAAATTCTAATCTAGAAAAATGTTTTCTAGGATAGGAAGGAGTCAATTTACATTGTATGACCATTTTTATTGTAATATACTGATTGCTTTGACAAGTTTAACTTTCTTATATATATATATTGTGAAAATTGGTTGCTTTATACACTATTTGGAGAAAAGTTTGTAGATCTGACCATAAGAGTCATATGTGCTTTTTGCAAATCCCATTCCACATTTACTCCCCATTTGCTGTTATAAAAACCTCCACTCTTCTGGGAAAGATGTTCCACTACATTTTAGAGTGAGCTTGTAAATATTTCTGCTCAGTCAGCTAAAAGGGTGTTGGTAAAGTCCGGTAGTGATGTAGGTGAGGAGACCTTGGGTGCAGTCAGTGTTCCAATTCATCTCATAGTTGTTTAGTAGGGTTGAGTGCTATAAAGCAGGCCATTCAAAATCTTCCACTCTGACCCATTCAAACCTTATCTTCATGGAGCTGGATTAACGGGTTCGGGTCTCCTAATTGTGTTGGAGGAAAAAAAAATGAAAGGTACCACATCCAAAGCCATCCTTTTAAACCGTGTGCCTTTGTTGTAACAGTTTAGGGAAGAACCACATATGGCTGCAAAACTCAGGTGTCCCAATACTTTTGTCCAGATAGCGTATGAATGACTTGAAAGCATTTATTCCGAAACAAAATCATTAATTTCGAAATGAGACGATGAAAAAACTCTTTCCGGTGGAATTGATTAAGTTCACAAACACAACCTTTGACACACATTTTCTTTTTTGCTACAAGATGAATGAGGCTCACAGTAAAAGGGCCAAAGTGAAACTGCTTCTAATATGTGGATACTTTTGCTAATAATGAAAAAAAAAAAATCTCATTTTAAATTCATGGAGCAGTTCCTTCTTCTATAATAGACACCATGTTTAAATGATAGCATGGTCACGCGACACCAGGAATTGCAGCTCACGTATTGCATCAAATCTTTCACGCATTCACCCATGCTCTCTTTATTTAGTTATTATGTCTGCTGTGTGTGTAAGGCTGTATTGCATGTGTGTATGTCTATGTTTCAGAGAAACTAGGTAGGTTTGTACACTTGTTAAGACTTGCAGAAAGAATTACGTGGTGTGGAGTTTTGTTCTGGCTCTTGTTTGATTTCTGAAAATGGCTCAAAAACAGGGGGAAATCAGCAAACACGCTTTCAGTTGGGCCAAAACTGTGTCAGGGTGGAAAAAGTCTTTGAAAAAAATCTTTGTATATCTGTCAGCTAGATGCAGTCAAATATTTGTAGATATGTCTGGTTTTGTATGGTATGGGCTTAAAAATACGATTAGACCAGCAGATAATAAAGATTTTGTGCAGATTGTGCACGTGGCAGTGGGGGAAATCTATATATTTTTATTTTTATGATTAGTTTTTCTTCACTTGTTAAACTGGCAAATCCATCACGAAGGTCTGTTGGAATGAACACCAAGGCGGAGGTTTGTTTTGTTTGACAAAAATAAAAGCTGAAAAATAAAAGTGATAAATTTTTTAGCGCTGAGACATTCGTTTCGAATGATTCAGCGTAGCCAAGCGACTAAATAATTCACGCCACGTTTTAAAAAGTCAATCCGTACCTCTTAAACATAACAATCGGCTTGCGAATGCTCTTGTGCATGTGTGAATGGTTGTCTGTGTGGAGATTTCTTTTGTCACGTTTTTTTTCCCTCAGGATTCCAATGAATAATGATGAATCAACAAGATTTATTGTTCCTACGCTTGGTAACTTGTCGCTTGGTTGCTTTCGTTGTGTGCAAATGAGTTGAGAACAGATCCTCGCACTACAGAGCCACAATACTAGTACATATAATATCGCATACATTTGTTGTTAGTTAGGCGGGGGTGGGGCAGGATGTGCTGACTGTGAGGTAAATAGTTTCTATTAGTTTCTAAAGTTAATATTAATTATATTAATTAATACAACTCATTGGACTGATACTGTAACTCTTTCTTTAGTGACAACTCATTCACAGAGATTTCTATAGCGGACGTTTTACTTAATAATAATCGTATTAATATAAACAATTCGATGTATAATTGTTGACCATATGAGACATAAACAGAAGTATGTCATTTGTTTTTTATGGAACAGTCCTCTCTTTGTAAAACTGAATGGTTTCCAGCATTTTTATAATTCCAAGACAAAGTAAAAGATACTGTAAAGGCTGGTGAATGACTGTTTATAGCTGCTATAATGGAAGTGATGAAAGGAAATAAATCCTCTGGACCATCTACAACATTGAATTATAAAGGGACAAACCTGTTATGACAGCTATGTTGTATGATATTTAACTAAAGCTTATAGTTGTCTGCAAATTGCTATGATATAAGAGAACCAATATACGTTATTATAAGTGACAGATCAAGTTCTGGAGTGACAACAGCAGTTCCAGGAATTTATTAAGGCTGCATCACTTCACCCTGATGCTGATTATTTTTCCATAGCTGGATTCCCTGTAGTGTTTTTTGTCCTTATTGCATTTTTGCTGTTAACTCATTAATACCTGGTTTGGACAGACTACTGTGTTGTTTGTCTGACTTTGTCTGAAGTTATTTAAATTTCCATGCACATACATTTTATTTCTAGATGCATCTTTCCCCAGTAAATTTTTGGGTTTTGTTAATCACAGGTCCATCTGATAATTCTTTGGTACCAGAGTTACACTAGATTCAGATGCTCTGAATTTAGATCGGTTACACTGAGGCAACGGACTGATTTTGCTGTTGACTTGGTACTTTTTTACTTTTACCATCGATTTTTATTTTTTTTTTATTTATTTTTTTTTTTGTAACAGCAGCATAATTATGCAGTTTCTAATCAACCAGCCATGTAGCAGCAGTGCACAAATATAAAATAATAGATTCAAATGTTTGGAATGAACAGCAACCGAATCCCTTAAATTGTATCGGCATACTTTTACGCACTGCAACCTTTTCAACCTGATTGTGAGATAAATAAAGCTTTAAAAGGTGTTCATATTAAAGTGACCAGTGAGTGTATATTGTAGAACTTAATCTGGGAGATTTGGTTCTGTGACCAAAAGGTTGCAGTTAAAAAGAATTTCAGTTTGAAATATTAAATAAACAAACAAAACCGAATTATTCAATTTTTTACAATCCATATGAACAGTGAATGGTTTCTGGTTATTGTTTAGCGTAGAGAATATATAATAGTATAATATGGTTCCCATGCTTTTAAAGTAACCAGTCTGCTAAATATTACACCATGCAATGTGGAAGTAAATTAAGTCCACTGTGTAACCCAGATAAATGCTTATTCGTTAACAGACACCACACACAGGGCTGGGAGATAATATCAGTTTCATGAGAAACTGTCTTCATTATTTAGTTTATATATATATATATATATATATATATATATATATATATATATGAGATTATTTTGATAATCAATTATAATTATTTATTATCTTTTTTTAAATGTGATGTTCTGCTTATTATAAGTATAAAAACTTCATGAACTTAAAAAATGCAAAAGCCACATATTGAGATTAACAATCTTTAATTTAGACATTATAAAGCTTATAGTGGCTGCTTGTTGAGGAGTGCATGGGGGATTTCACCTTTAAACAAATTCCTACTTGATGAGTTGTTTCTTTCTGTAAAAAAAAGAAAAAAAAAAGAAAATCAAAACAAAAATAATTATTAAATAAATTGTATCGTATTTTGCAGATGGAAAGTTGACAACTATGTTTAAAAAAAATCTGTTTGAAATGTTATACATTATTATTTAGACAATTTTTGTTTTATTTTTATTTTGTTTAAAGAAATACACAGACATTTTGTTCATTTGTGAAGATATAAGTATCTAGAATATATAATTAATTTAATCTTCTTTAATAATGAAATGATATCTGTATAAATTAAAAACAAGCATTTGAACGTAGTAAAGCCGCAGTAAATCACGTTTATAAACAGATAAGTTACTGTTGTAGTAGACAAATGCTATAAAAAAAAGAATGAAACGGAGAAATGCAGCAAGTTAACAGGCTTAATAAAAAAAAATTATAATAAATTATGGTTATTATTAGTCAAACGAAAAATCAACATACAGCATGAAGACAAAATATTCTTGTAAATGTTTGAAAGGAATTGTGGTGTTTTAAATGACGTAAATCATCAAATGAAATTTACAAAAAATGTACAAAATAAAGATCGGTTTGTGAATTCTTGCCATTCGAAGGTTCAGCAACTTTACGACAAACAGGTTCATGCAGGTTTATCCAAAATAGCAAAAAAAAAAATCAGAACTTCCATTGCTTCACCACTTCTAAAGCGTTCTGACATTCTGCTTACACCCCAGGGTGAGTTTTATGGACACTTCTCTTTCTTTTCTTTTAAGTCACAATTTCTTTCAGGTTTGTTTGTCCAAACTTTAGCTGTGCAGCTGAGGACCATTTAAACAGTTTATTGGATTAGTCTCTAGATTAGAGTGTGGGAATGTGTAAGTGTGTGTGTGTTGTGATAAGTCTCTCTGTAAAGCATGTTCTCTGTGTCCTACCTTAGAGATAACATTTTTTTCACTACTTGACTGGTCGTGAGCGTCTCACAATTTTGCACCTTAGTTACTTTTTCAAGGAGTGTAATGAGTGTCTTGTGAGCTGCCTAAACCAGTTTACTCTAATAATATCTTGACACTGGGTATATATTAAGTAGCAGGTTTACAATTAACGACTAACCCGCTCAATAGCATTACACAAATATGCCAAGGAACAAGTTCCACTTCTATTTATGTTCTTTAAAAAAAGGGGTTTTGGCTTGTTTTAACATTACATTCAAGGCATGATGAATTCCATTCAGTTCATTTGTACTGCTTTGAGATAGAGGCTTTTTAGAAATTTGGATGCATATGCTGTTTTGGGGAAGTTTCTTGAGCTGGAAATGTGAGCGTGACGTTCAAGTCTAACCAGTACTTTTAATTTTACACATATAAAAATGGATGCTAGCGTGGTGGTACTACATGCAGTGGTAAGTGGCTGGTGTGTCTTATGGTATATGGCAACGGGAAAGTTTATATCAAATATCAGAATGAGGAAAAAGTATCGTTTCTATGACTTTGTATGGCTGTGGATACCAGATGGGTTGGTTTGAGTGTTTGATGAAGCTGCTAAACTACTAGAATTATCTGACTTTCACACACACACAACAGTCTCTTGAGTTTATGCAGGTTGGTGTGAAAAGAAAACAATCAAAACACATCAAGTGAGTGACAGTTCTGTGAGTGGAAATGCCCTGTTGATGAAAGAGGTCAGAGGAGAATGATCAGACCGGTTTGAAACTGACAGGAAGGCTATAATAACTCAAATAACAAACTCTTTGTTACCACGGTGAGCCGAAAAGCATCTCAACCATGAGACAGATGAGTGAAAGAGCAAAAGACCAAATCAGAGACCTTTGCTCATGTGTGTTTTTATGTATTGCGTCAAGGCGACCCGATTGGCTGATTAAATGACTGCAGGTGCACGTGTATTTCTATTAAAGCGTTGATTATACACGCGAAATACTACATTTACATTTACATTCACGGCATTTAGCAGACGCTTGTGTCCAGAGCGACGTATAAAAGTGCTTTGAGTCTCTCGCAATGAATAAATCTACACGGGTACGCTAGATTACAAACTTAAGATAAATCAGCCTAAACGTTTTAAACAAAGCAAACTTGGAAAGTGTTAGTTTAAGTGTTTCAGGAAGAGGTAGGTCTTCAACTGTCGCTTGAAGATAGCCAGGGACTCCGCTGTTCGGACATCTAGGGGAAGTTCATTCCACAACCGCAGAAGGTGCCAGAACAGAGAAGAGCCTTGAAGTATACTTGCCTCTTATTCTGAGAGAAGGTGGTACCAGTCGAGCAGTGCTGGAGGATCTCATATAGCATGGTGTAGTGTGTGAGGTGTGATGAGGTCTCTGAGGTAAGATGGTGCTGGTCGATTTTTGGCCTTGTAGGCAAGCGTCAGTGTTTTGTATGGGAGAACTTGTCAGATTGAACACAAGTCGTGCAGCTGCGTTTTGGATCATTTGCAGTGGACGAATAACTTTCAGAGGAAGACCTGCCAGCAGAGAGTCGCAGTAGTTCATTCGAGCCACATTAGCAACTTGTGAGGAGAAGGACAGCTGATTGTCCATAGTTACCCCAAGGTTGCGAGCAGTGGCTGAAGGGGAGAGCAGAGGGTCATGAGGAGTTATTCTGAGATTTTGACCCGGAGATAAATCATCTGGGATGACCAGCAGTTCTGTTTTGCTGGGGTTGAGTTTTAATTGATGATTGATTGATCCAAGCAGAAGCTGTGGTATCCGAGAGAAGAAAAGATGAGTTGAGTGTCATCAGCATAGCAGTGGTAAGAAAACCCATGTGAGGATATGACTTTACCAATAGAGTGTATATAGAGGGAGAAAAGGAGGGGACCAAGTACCGAGCTTAGGGGCAGATGTGGACCCCCTCCATGTTAGCTGGTATGACCAACCTTCCAGGTAGGAAGCAAACCATTCCCATGCTGCTCCATGAATCCTGAGGGTAGACGAGAGTCTTGTGGTTGACCGTGTCGAATGCCGCTGAAAGGTCAAGGAGGATGAGTGCAGATGACAGCTTGGCTGATCGAGCAGTATGTAGTTTCTCAGAGACGGCCAAAAGAGCCGTCTCTGTGGAATGTGGCACTTTGAGGCCAGACTGGTTTGGGTCATGGAGGTTGTTCTGTGAGAGATAGACAGACTGTTGGTTAAAAACAGTGCGTTCCAGAGATTTAGAAAGAAAGGAGATAAGTGATACCAGTCTGTAGTTGTTGATGTCTAATGGATCCAGAGCAGGTTTCTTCAGGTTTCTACTAGTTATATGGAGATACCAAAAATGAACATTATCCACACTATAGGGAAAAAAGTTTGTAGGCACTTGACCTTAAGATCCTACTGTGTTTTCTGAACAGCCCATTCCTCATTTAGTCCCCATTTGCTGTTATAATAAGATATAATAAGATGTTCTGCTAGATTTTGGAGTGTGGTTGTGGAAGTTTGTGACCGTTCAGACATAGTGTTTGTAAAGTCTGAGACATAGTGAAGTAGGCTAAGGAGGCCGGGGGTGCAGTCAGCGTCCTGTTCATGCCATAGGTGTTCATTATGGTTGAGGTGAGAGCTCTATAGCTGATCACTAAAGGACACAGCAGAAATAAAGTCTTAGCAGTAAGGAGGTGGAGGTCAGGAAACAAGATGTGAAGGGAAATATGATTCATGGACAGAGAAGAAGAGTAAAAATGATGATTAAGAATAATCCTCTGGAATAAACACGTTAGATTTCACAGTTTGTTTGTTTTACACACACACACACACACACACACACACACACACACACACATATATGCATACACACAGAGCAAGGCAATTTGAGACAGCTTTGTCAACTTTTAGTCTCTCTCTGTCTCCCACACACACACACACACACGTACACGTACACGTTAACACAAAAAGGCAATTTTATTTCAATTTAGTCAGCTTTGTTCTTTCTCGGTTTGTGACTCGGTATCTCTCGCTCTTTCTTTCTCTCTCTCACACACACACACACACACACACACACACACACACACACACACAGACAC
>JAAIIK010000040.1:2122289-2133118 GCA_014706435.1 Silurus glanis
ACACACACACACACACACACACACACACACACACACACAGTTAAACAAAAAAGACAAATAATATCTATGTTTAGTCAGCTTTTCTCTCTCTCACACACTTTTATTCAACTTAACTCATTCTATCACTCTCGGTTTCTTTCTCTCTCTCACACACACACACACACACACACACACACACACACACACACACACACAAAGAGTTTAGTACAAAAGCAGCAGTTTTATTTATCTTTAGTCAGATCCTCTCCTAGATACACTCCCTTTCAAACTCTTTTTCACAGTAAGACAAAAAAGGACATTTTATTTATCTTTAGTCAGCTTTTTATGTCTCTGAGTCAAAGGCACTCACTCATGCTAAGACAAAAAAAAAGCCAGTTTTATCAATCTTTCAGCAGCCTCCCCCTACCTCTCTCTCAACCCCCCTTCTTTTTTTTCATTCTCTCCCTGTTTAGCTCAGAAGTATATTTATGAGCTTCTCGGTTCTGTCCTTTTTGGCGCTAAAGTGTGTGTTACCCCATCGTCCAGCCGAGCTCGCTCTCACCCTTAACTCATCCCCAGTCTGACAGCCCGGTTTCCTCCTTAAAGAAAAACAGCTGTAAACGTTTGCATTTTAACCCCCTGCACCACTCCATCCAGCGAAACACGAGGAAGGTCATCAAAGAGTGTTGGCTTTTCACCGCAGTTTATTCTGTTGCTCAGCATTTTAGAGGAAGTGTTTTGCAGCACAGACTGGGGTCAGTAGCAGTTTAACATAAGTCACACGTGCAGGAAAGAGTCGTACAAAAAGCAATAGTTAACTATTAAAATAAATCTATTTATTGGCTGACCATTAGAAAAATCTGCATTCAATAAACTGGTCATTGTTAATCGTAAATTACAATATACCATCATTTATACTGTTATTTTTTTGTGAACTAAGTATGGTTATGATTTTGATGACATTGGCAGTTATTATATATATATTTCTTTTTTTTTTTTTTCTATTTTAATTTTATTACATTTTATTGCCATTAAATCAACTCGGTTAATATTATTTCAAATGCATTTTATTGCCGAGCTCCCTCAGGTTTTGGATTTGCATCCAATAGATCTTGAACCCACCCAAATCTCAAATCTATCCTCATGAAACTGCAATGAAATTCCAGTTCTAAAAAATATTCCAGTTTTTCCCTCTAAGACATTCGGATACCTCTTCAACCATCATATAATAGAACTGCCATTTCTATATCCGAACAGAGGTGTAAAGTATACTTGAAAATCATACTTGAGTAAAACGTATAGACTGCAAAACTTACTCCATTACAAGTTAATGTAAGTCACCAATTTCAATATGACTTGAGTAAAGCCTTATTGAAGTATCTGTACAGTATTTTAACAGTACTTGAGTATTTTACTCATAATCACCGTAGACTCAAACATGCATTAGTCCGCAACACCAAGACACATGTTAGTCAAAAGCCAAAAACAGTCGATTTGTGAGTTTTATTTCCTAAAATCCAAATCAAATTGTACACCTCGACCCTGCATTAACCATTAACACAACAGCCTCTTCAACATGCAAGAGAATGGAACAAAGATGAACTAATTTGGGTAAAAAAAAAAAAAAAGACAAAATAGTAAAGCAATCTTTCGAAAAAGGATCTTCAATTATCAACTAAAATGACAGTATCACAACACAAAGTAGAAGAACAATTAGTATTCAATGGATAAATAAAATGCAAGTAAATCATTTTAGATAAAACTAAATATTCAGAGCGGATTGTGATTTGATGCATTTCATTGCAATATTTTTAATCAACTTCAGCAAAAGATGGTTCTTTTTTTTGGGAATTTATTCGAACTCTCTCACAGGCAGCAGATGTGAGTAGGGGAGTGTTGAACCTTAATGACATCTTCAGCTCAGGTGCAAAACGTAATTGTTAAAATTGATACAATTTGTTGGCAATTAAAATATAGTGGAGTAAAAAGTACATATATTGCATCTTAACTGTAGTTGAATCGAGAGTAACAGTTGCTTATATCTTTGATACTCAGTAAAACTAGAAAGTAGCCAAAAAATTACGTAAGTACGGTAACAAAGTGCATTTACGCAAATACTCTACACCACTGTATCCGAAGTCATTTGGAAATTCCAATGCCTCTTTTCATTTACATTTATGCCATTTTGACAGATGCCCTTATCCAGAGCGACTTACAGTTTTCTTATTATACAGCTAAAAAATTAAAGGTGAAGGGCCTTGCAGTGGCTTTTTCGCTTTTTGAAGAACGCGAGTCACACGGTATCCTGTCCTCTTCTGGTTTACACCAGAGCAATTCCTGTTCCACAGAGGACACACAGTGCTAAAAGTGTTTCAAAAGATGTTCTGAAATATAAGTATATTGAGTCCTGGAATGGGCGCAGTACAGGCTTTTTGATTTGCGGCAGCAGTTCCACGGTGCGTTATTCAGGACCGATTATGAACTGAAGCACTGTTTCTAAATTGTGGTCTATGTAAGTGTGTATGTAGGATCATCCCCGAGTCCAAGCAGAAGTAACCCCAGGTTTTTAACACTGTGAAATACAGATGTGCAGCTGAGTGTTCTCCAAATAAACCACTCAGCATGTTACTGAGTGTTGTTACATACTCCTCATGTCCACATGACCCCTCGTTTAACTAAGATCCCACTTGACCGCCGTTGTCTTCTTGTGCAAGCGTGGCCGCTTAAGAACTTATGGTTTATTTGACCGGAATGGAGAAGCTTGCACTCTAAATATGCGGTCTTTGTTTAAAGTGTTGCTTACGTGCAAAAAGGAAGGCCTCCTGAAGAAAGACGGCAGGAACAAAGTGCGGTTCAGAGCGAGGGCTTCCTTTTTTATTTCCCAGCATTTATCGCAATGCTTTGTGTTTTTTTTTTTTTTGTTTGTTTTTTTAGCCTTGATCGTGCTTTGTCTCAGTGTTTATGTGTCCCTTCTGCTCTATCTCTTCATGGGAGGAAAGCCCAGCACTCTGAGTCATTCGTGTCGGTTTGGTAGAAAAGGTTGGACGAGTCTTTGTATAGCGAAAAGGTCATAAAAATCCGTTTTCTGTAAAGAACAAAGAAGACTTTCTGCTCCTTTCTTGGAGTGTCTTGAACGCATTACGATGCACATTGTACTTTTAATAATGATATATTTTTAGCAGTGCTTCGCAGAGCACTTAGGGCAAAATACAGTTCGAAATAATGCTAGATAAATACAAAACAGGCAGATTACAAGAAGTGCGCAAACAGGCTTTTGCTTATATTATGGTCTATTATATTTTTCCTGGTGTGTTTTTATTTTGCTTGGAAATATCCACAATTCTAACTCGGCCCCTTTCATTAATCCACATGAACAGTTTGTGCTCAGGGCTCATGCTTCAGTCAGTAATATGGCCTGTCCAGAATAGATCTATACCTAAGAAGTGCTGCTGTGATCGTTAAGACTAGAAGTGTACAGTAAACTCTATTCTTATACCTGGTATACTGTATGCTTTGCTTTTGCCTTTACCTAATGATTTGGAATCCTAATATCGGGTGTCAAGCAAAAGACAGCGGAGTCCTAGTTTCTTTTGAAATTTCTCCCTTGGGCTGTCTCAGGGAGATTTTCCTTTCCTCACCGTCACCTCTGGGTTGTTCATTAAAGATTTAAATCTCCATTCAGATTTCTCAAAAACCAAATTTAATTGGCATATCTCACATCTTTGACTCAAAATATCACTTTTTTGCACATTACTAGAAGAAGTAGAAGAAGAAGGGCTTTGCTTGGTGAGGGCAATTCCATGAAAAACTCTTAATAATTCCTTATAATAAAAAGGGTTTTGTAAAAAAAAAACATGGCAACGAGAAGTTTCTTTATACTATGTTATATATTGATCTAATTGCCTTCATACACGTAGTAGGAAAACCGTATATACTGAGTATACTGCAGTTAATGTGTTAATGTGAGATGTAGGTAAAGTGAGAGGGTCTTTCAGGTGGCCTCGGTTGATACTGGATAACTCGGATATTATATATATTTTACTAGGCGGAAAAAGACAGCTCTTTTGGAGAATTCTGGAGAGTTCTTTCAAATGTGTAAAGGCCATCAGGTCTAGTAATATTCTTGTAGTAAACGTTACAGTGTAGGAACATGTGGAACGATTACGTTGTTTTATACCATGGTCTAATTTCTCGATTCTTATCGGCTAGAGGCTGCGAATTCAAACCGTCGGACGAAGTTTAATCGCCGCTCGTTATTAATGCACTTATTTAACAAAAAAAAACAATAGTACAATACAGAGCGAGACAGTGGTCATAAAACGTTTGTATATGACCTTACTCAACTAGATCGATGCTATTTGCAGTTGTTTAATTTACGCTATGAATACAGGTGAATATGTTGATTTTGATAAATGGGCTAAGGCACAAAACGAATTTGATGAACAGACAAAAATGCTCATATGAGAAAAATGGAACAAGGAGTTTTCACCAACACCTTCCTTATCATTAGGGATGTGGAACAAGCTCACATAATTCACACAAATGTAATCGTATTGTACTACTTTATCTCTGTGTATTATTTAGAACAGACATCTCTAAATCTGACAGCTCATATATATATATATATATATATATGATATTAATAATATTTTGCACTACAAACATCAACGACTGCTTTAAGTCGCTGCTGGCAAGTGACCATTATATAAATGGGTCTCCTGGGGTGGTGTAACTCACCCCTAGATATGGATTTTACCTTAAATAATGCACAAGACCACCATTCGCACATGTCTAAATAATGGTTATATAAAAATGGCTTGATTAGATTCAAATATCAAGAAAACCGTCCTTTGTCTTTTTTAGCCACATTACATGTGATATATTTTCCATCCTGGGAATTCTCAGAATGAATCAACCCGAGTTTAAACCTGGAATCAGCTTGAACCAATAGTGTTTTTTTTTTCCCACCCACACGAAACACTTCCGGAAAAACAGCGCACCGCGATTTACAACACAATAAGTAAAAAAACAATCGCGCAAAACTTTTTACGAGGGCTTTGTTTAATTCCAATCGAATCGCAACATCTGCAAGAGACATTTTGCGATAAATTTGGCGACAGGACTTTCTGGCTGCTTTCTTTGGCTTGTCTGTTCTCGAATCAGGTTCGTAGCAGGCAGTGAAAAAACCCTGCAGAAGAAGGATAGGGTCTGTTCCTATTAGCAGCAGCATGGTGAGAAAAAGGAAAAAGAAACAGGAGCCGGATTTTTACATTCTTGTGTGGAAGGAATTTCCAATTTACAGACTTGGATAAGTGGGAGGATTTTTAAGATTGGTATTTCCCACTAAATTATAGAATATGTGCACAGAAGTTAGTGGACACCTGAGCATAAGATTCGAATGTGCTTTTTGATCTGAATTCCACATTTAGGCCCCATTTTGCTGCATCTGGGACGAAGTTCCACTACATTTTGGAGTGCGTGTCTGGAGATTTGGCTTTCTTCAGACACAAGGGTGTGAGTAAAGTCAGTTACTGATGTAGAGTGAAGGTGGCATGGGGTTCAGTCAGCAAAGCTGTTCAGTAAGGTTGAGGACAGAGCTCTATATCAGAAAACTCAAGATCTTCCATTCTGAACCATTTAAACCATATCTTCATAGAGCTGACTTCGATTGTGTGTGTAAAAAAACCACTATGTATGCTATATATGGCTGATGTCAGGTGTCCCAATACGTTTGTCCATATAGTCTATGTTGTATATGGAATCTTTAAAACTGGGATTTCTTTGTTCTTCCAGTGAGAGCATTTAATAAATGATAAGTAAATACTGTTTCATTAATAACATCAGCAAAAAACACAGTGGCACTAATGGACAACTAGTGTTTAGTGTGATTAAACACTCTAAACTATACTGAATAGGGATTTTAGATTTACAGTATGTGAAAGCTACACTAGCATAAATCTTTCTTCCTGCCCTCATCTTCCTTCCTTCCTTCCGTCCTTCCTATCTTCTGCTCATATCTGGAGTAGCTTTCCTGGTAAAGAATCCTGCTGAAAGATTGCAGTGGGGTTTATCTCTGAAAGGTCTTGGGAAAGGTTGCTTTCCAGAGCCAGCGCTGCATAAAAACCCGATCTTTACACTTTGAGAGTTTGGCACTCTAACGGGACTTGGACTTGTGAAGTTTGGACGACGCTGTGCTTGTGAAACTCGTTTTCGTTAAGCTGTGGAGAGAAAGACAAACACGGTTGCCTTGTGGACTTTAATACCTCAGCAGTGGTCTGGGTTTTTTTTTTTTTGGGGGGGGGGGGGGGGATCTTTTTTTGGCAGCTGATACATACTGATATGCTTGTGATATAGTGTCTATTTTGACAACGTCAGGGTTTGGAACGACAACCAAACATGAATAATTCCTCACTTTGACTCTTTCGGGTCATGGGAAAAAGCAGTGAGGAGTCAAAGGCCATTAGGAGGTACAGGCACATCCAGTTGTGAGTTCTCTGCCTGTTTATTTTTTCAAAGGCATCCCGCTTGAAACTTCATCGCAGATGAGACAGCATGTAGCGTAGGAGACAATGGGTTTTTTGTTTTTTTTCCTATATCAGCTTATAACTTTGTTTAAATGAACACGGAGGGGTCATCTGTCCAGCTCCCTATCACTCAACATAATAATAATCTTGGAGCCATGGCTTGCATTCCATCTGCTCTGTGTTGGTGTTTAGACAAAAGGAGATGGTGAAAGACAGTAGTGATTGTGCAGTTTGGCTGTAGTTAGGCATTGCTGAGCCAGAAGCATTATTGAAGTGAACCTACAAACTTCACCAAAACCGTAATGGACAAAGTATTTTTCTCTCCGCATGTGTACTACTTTATCAGAGGATTTTTAATCTTTGGAAAGTTTTTCCCACTATTTCCATCCATCCCTCCCTCAGAAGTCTGCGCTCCAATTCATTCCAAAAGCATTTTAGGGGTTGATGTTATATCTCTATAGTAGGCCACTCCAGATCTTCCACTCCAACCCACGTACCTTCAGGGAGCTGGTTTTATGCACAGGAGCATTGTCATGCTAGAGCAGGTTTGGGTCTCCTAGGTCAAGTAAAGGAAAACATTTTATGTATCTAAAGACATCCTATAGGTTACCAGCACCATTTGGATCCCACTTCATGTGCCATTTGGACACTGGACCTCTTTGAGTGTTTAAAGGCTCTGGCATGGAGAAGCTGGTGTTGGATCCATTATGATGGCAAATGTTGAGCTATTTTATGAGTTGCTTTGTAGTTCCAGGTTCCATAATCTCAAATGACTGTAAAAGACTGTAGAAAGGACATTACTCATAATCTTACATTCCAGTGCTCATGTTAGTTCTCACTCTCCAGTGTTCTGTATTGTTTAAAGACTATAATCACACTCTTGATATCACCCAAATGAGGATGGGTTCCCCTTTTGAGTCTGGTTCCTCTCAAGGTTTCCTCCTTATAACATCTGAGTGAGTTTTTTCTTGCCACAGTCGCCATGTCTGCTCATCAGGGATAAATACACATTGTTCACCTTAACTGTTAAAATTCTGTAAAGCTGCTTTGAGACAATGTCTGTTGTGAAAAGCGCTGTAGAAATAAACTTGACTTGACTGTACATTACTGTACTGTACAACACTTTGAGGAAGAACCAAATATGGCTGGAAAAGTCAGGTGCCCCAATACCTTTGTCCATAAATTGTATGTCTGCTGCGTTATAGGTAGATGTTTGTAGTTAAAGCGGTGCTCTGGGATTATTTTTATATGTACTTTTTTTTTGTCCAGCCTATAAATTCGCTCACAAAGAATCATGTGAATTTTAAAAGGCTGCAGAGACAAAAAAAAAAAAGTTATAATGAGCTGGTCTGCAGTGCATCTGATCTCCATCTACCTCACTACAGCAGCTTCAAACTGATAAACACGCTTTTGTGCCTCAGGTATGAACCCGCTACTTCCGATAGCGCGTACTTTCACTTTTCACTGTGAACTCTGACCCGTGTTTTCACACGTTCTTATTCTTGCGAGGCAGTAGAAGATACAAGACTAGAAAAACTGGTGTTTGTTATAAAATGATCACACTACAATTCTATGCTTTTTCGATTTCTTTCTGCGCATTTTGGAAACAATATTCATTTCGTCCCCTGAAGTTGACTAGATGCTGTAAACACCTTTAGAAACACTTACACATGTCTAGTTTTATGTCTATGTAAGCTAAACTTACACTATGAGAACAAAAGTATTGGGACAGCTGACAGTTCCAGCCATATGGAACATTGCTATTCACTTAAAACATGTGTGTTTGCGAACAAAAGTTTAACAGAACAAAAGACTTTAAATCAAAACCTCCGCATTCCTTTCTTTATATTTACATCTAGATATGTTTAGCAACTTAAAAACATGGCATCTTCGGTGGCGGATCACTTAATTTGACGAACACATTGCGCTGAATTGAGCCGGCTACACCATGACATGACCTGTTTTATTCAGTACATTATATGGACAAAACTATTGGGACACCTGACTTTTCCAGCCATATGTGGTTCATCCCCAAACTGTTATCACAAGCTTGGAGGCAAATAATTGTATAGGATGCTTCTGGGATGCAGAAGCATGAATTTTCCCTTCTAAACCTGTTCCCGCATGACGGTGCCCCTGTAACACAAAACCAACTACATGGAGATATGGTGGACATGGGTTGGAATGAAAGAAGAGAAAGAGCTTTCACCTCAACCCTATTGACCACCTTTGAGAATTATTGGAACGCTGACTGCACCCCAGGCCTCCTCAACCAACATCAGTTGCTTGACTTTACTAACAACCTTGTGGCTGAATCAGCACAACTTTCCATAAGCGCACTTCAAAAGTGGAACATCTTCCCAGATGTGTGGAGGTTATTATAACAGCGAATGGGAAGTAAATGTAAAACAGCATGTTCAAAAGGATTAGCATCTTATGACGACAAGCTTTTGTCCATAACTACTATTTAAAGGAAAACATTTAAGTGAAATAACACACTTTTATTTATATTTATATATATATATATATATATATATATATATATATATATATATATATAAACAGCGAGAGATATTGGTCACAATTGTTCATTTTATGGACAAAATTATAAGAAGTTTGAGGTCTGAAAGATAGAGACCATTTTTCCAAATTCCTTTTGCGATCCTAAACCATCTCATGATATTCAGAACTGATTGTACTTGTTTGTTAGTACACGGGTACATGACCCTTTCTCATTTTCCAAAAACATCCATCATCCGTGATATCATCTTTCCCTCCTCCCGTCATTTTAAACCTGGTTCCAAATAACTGGCCACATTCCTATTCCAGTGACAAAATTTCCCCTCAACAGTGTTTTTTTTTTTGTTGTTCTCCGCATTCCTATGTTCCAGATATTTCCTCAGGGATGGCTGTGGAAGCCCTCCTGACATCTCCGTTGGAAAAACCGGAGAGCTGAATAAACCAAAGAATCCTGTAGAGTCTGGAAGTAAATCGGCGACGGCGTCATTTCCGTCCCGTGCTCTACTTGCCTTGGTGTATGAATCATGTGGAAAATTGCGAACAGCATCTTGGAATGTTTGCTTTCTCCACCTTTTGTGGTTAGTTGGAAAGTCGGTATAGTGTGACCATGTGTAGCTTTGAAATGAAACCAATGAAAATTAGTGGCCAAGGATAATTCCAGGAAGAGGATAAAAAAGCTGCAGTCAGCTTTTACCTAGGATATGGAAAAGTAAATTAGCCAAGTGGGAAATTTTATCCAGACGTCCCTACATTTTCCGTTTGTCCGTTACTCCTAAGCACAGAGGTTAGACCAAGTCTGAGGAAAGACCAAGACGGCGACCGCTACTGTATAGACATGCATTTCCTGATGGCACAATGAAGCTACTGTAGCCTTCATCCATTTCATTACACATTAAGCTTTTTGAAGAGCAACAGGCTGTTTAATTGTTTTTTTTTTCCCCAAGTATGAGGCAGGTGCAGCTCCTCAAATATCCCTGGATTTGTGTTAGTGTTGAAGTTGGCTGAGTTTAAAACAATTGGCCAAGAAAGGTGTATTTCTGAAGTAAACATTCAACTCGAGAGAGCTTGAAGGGGCGCCAGATTATAAAGATTTGCTTCACGAATGACATTTATTAATAATCCCATGTTTTTTTTTTTTTATTGTTTGTTTTTCTCAAAAGCTTTTGGATTGACGGTTGCTTAAAAAGTCGTATTTCCCATTATAGTAAGGAGTGTGTTTACAGGATCACATCTGGAACCGTTTTATTTGAATATTTAATGACATTACTCTGCCAAGTCTTGCTGATTAATTAGCGCGACACTGTTCGTGTCCTCAGTTTGACTCTGTTGCACGCTGTGACTGATATTAAGTGACTACATCTTCAGATATGACCGAAAACCCCCACAGTTCAAAGCATTAAGTGAGATATGTATATTGGTAGTGTATGTTAAGAAGGTTACAAGCGTTTATATGTGAATGTACTGATTACGCTGCTCGTTTTACAGCTGGTGCTTGATAGATCTCAGTTCAGCATGTCTGGTTCTGCTTTCTGGGTTTTGCATCTGTGAAGATTGCTTCTGTTGGACCAGAAACCTCAGGAACGGTTGTGGGTGTGCGTGAGCGCGTGCATGTAAAATGTGTATCAATCGGTACCAACGCAAAAGTGCGTTCTTTGCTAGTTTTATTGGAAAAACTTGATATGAGCTTTTAAAAAAAAATAATCTTGAATTTATTTTCGATAAAAAGTTGTTGAGAATTGAAAATGTCAAGATGTGAAAAGACTGATGGTGCAGCAGCTGTGACTGATGGTGCAGCAGCTGTGACTG
>JAAIIK010000040.1:2140371-2153712 GCA_014706435.1 Silurus glanis
GTACATATAAAATGTATGTATATATATAAAACCACTGGACAGGCTGCAGTGCTGCTCACTAATTCCCACAAATCTCATCAGAGAGCATCCCAGAGGCATCAGTGCAGCTACTGTAGCCACTAAAGCTGAGTGGCACTGACTACAGACTCACCTCCACACGTGGATAATCTCTCCTATATGCCTGTGTGTGTGTGTGTCATATAGTAATCATATAGTATTCTTATATTTTGTCCTTTCTGTCAAGGGTCTGATATATTTAAACTTTATACCGATTACATAAATCAATTGTTTTAGCACATGATTCTCTCAAACTTTTCTTACTTTTATCCAAAGGAACAGATTTTAATCATATCAGCAACTTCACATGATTCTAAGAGTCCTAAAAACTCAGATGTCAAGGCGTGGAGATCCATCGGTCATGGGTCATTGGTCGGTCCGTCAAATTTCAAGAAGCCATGCCACTGAAAACGTAAGGTAGAAGTTGTTTAGACGTGTTCCTCATCCACTAGGTTGTGACGAGTAACTCAAAAGTATATATATATATAATATACACACATGATTTTAAGCATTTTTCTTTAATACAAATATGTCCTGTGGTGGTTGATTTCTAGTTCCGACCCTGCTGGTGAATCGCAGTAGTGTTTTATATATGTATATCTCACAAGACATTCAATTCACTAGGTGGACTGCATAATGTGACAAAATTTTACACTTTTTTTTTTTTTATTTTATTTTTTAAAGATTTTATATATCTTCACCAAATACCACTAACTAACAAGTGCATATTTGCAAGCTTGTTATTTTTTCCTACTGCTTTTTTCCTTTTCTTTGTTTTCAATGTGAATTTATGGACAAATGGAGTTTATATCTATAATCTCATACCTGACATCATTTTATAAAGTATACAAAAATAAATAAATAAATAAAAATTTATATATTTACAAAGTAGGCTTTAGGATGAAAAATTTTTTTGCTGTCAGAACTGACTGGCTTTCAGTAAACTTTTGTAATGCAATGCTCTTTTTTTTTTTTTGGATTAGTAAGCTTCTGCGACGTTGC
Organism: Silurus glanis; assembly: GCA_014706435.1. Classification (NCBI taxonomy): domain Eukaryota; kingdom Metazoa; phylum Chordata; class Actinopteri; order Siluriformes; family Siluridae; genus Silurus; species Silurus glanis. Next base: position 2,141,431 of record JAAIIK010000040.1, read on the forward strand.
ACTCAGCAGAGAATGCTTTAAGAGTGGACCTCATGACAGATCTCACGTCTGGCACTGTCGGAAAAAAAAAAAAAAAAAAAAAAAGCTCTTGAAAACCTGCCTGAGGCACATGGTTAGGATTTGTAAATGTTTATGGCATTATCTTTCTACATGCATAGCCTCTTTCTCATCTAGGCCTTGATACAAAATTCCTACCAGTGTCCTCTCTGTCCGTTTTATATGAAGCATGTGTTGGATTTTTTTCTGTGCGTAATCGCAAAAATTGGGGTCAGAAGCCGGGGGGAAAAAATTGGGGAACGGCACCACACCATGTTAAGAGAATCCATGATTCTTGAATGCGCGAAACAAAAAAAAAAAAGTGCGTCGTCTTGTATAAAAACTATGCAGTATTCATTGTGTATCGTTTTTGTATTCTTACATGACAATAATAATATGCCCATCCTTTGTTTTTTTTAATAGATTCCCTTTGCGAAATTGATCCATCTGTTCCATTTACAGAAATATGACTCGTGTCTGAGTTCGTGTCACTCTCACAGATTCCGATTATTTACACTAATAAGCACTCCTACCATGAGCTGTGCATTTCATCAACATTGCTTAGGTTGCGCGATTTTTTTATTGCACTCTATATTTACTAAGCATGAGGTGATTTTTTTTATTTTTTGTATTTTTTTTTTAAACCCCCCTCTTGCTACAACAAACAGAGCCTTTCTGTGTTTCTCTGGTGTAGCTGCTGAAAGCTAAAAGCCTTAAAATAGAGCAGGCCTCAGTGTTTGGGGGGGGCAGCAGTGCCTTACTGCAAAGCATCTTTTATTATATATTTGTGTACTAAATTCGAATGTGGAACGGATTCGAAAACGCGTATAACATTCATGCCTTTGCGTTAAGCTTTAGTTTGCACATTTACAGCACAAATACCAGAGAATATATTGGAATGTTACTTTTTTTCGTGTTCTCCTGCCTACACAAGCCCTAATTATATTATTCACGGTTACTGTGTAAAATGACAGGTTTTTCGGAATATTTTCGAAATCTCTTCTCTGAGCTGCATTTCAAGTGAATATGAAATAGAAAGAAGTGAACATCTGTGGAAAAAAAAAAAATCTACTACTATGAGCTTCAGCACAGAAATGCTGTATAAATGATGGGTTAAAAACTGACTAAAAAGAAATTCGAATCATTCGGTCGATCTTGTCTGCCTTATTCCAAAGCTGCAATTACGAGATTTATAGTCATGGCACAGTTTATATACAGGAGATCTATATATATATGGAATTTTATCCACTGATTACTAATTAGGCCTCCGAATTTGCATCTGTGAATGCGTTGAAGCCGCCGTCTGTAGCAGGAGATATTTTAATGTTCTGTCTGATACTGTGGCCTGCACGCTGACTTTTCCCTAAAGCTTTTGATTGTATGCCTTAAACATTGCACACATCAAATATTTTCTATATGTATATTTTTTTTTTTCAAGTTTGTATGACTTTTACTACTGTAGACAAATAAAAAAAATCAATTACTCATGTACCATCTTGGTGCTGACTTTTGTTTTTTGGCTACAGTGTCAGAATATCTGTGTGTGCATATGCATCTTCATGAACTCCTCATTTAACTCTAAATCTACAGAACTCCCATAGTATGGTATGTACACCACAGGACAATACCTCTTTTCAATGGTTGACTCATAGAAATGTTTCTCTTTTACTGATTTAACCTGATGTTCCACAGATTTGCTTGTTTTTATTTGAGGTGTGTGTTTTTTATTATCATATACTGGAACTCCCATAAGCGATAATGGAGAATTACTGGGGCAGGATTTACGCTGCCCTGCATAAACACTTTATTAACTTTTTTTAAAAAGAAGGCAGGACAATTAGTGACACGGTTGACACCTAGCCAACTTGGGCTAGTTTGAGATCTTGATTTATAGCAAAAAAAATGGGAATGAACTCTCCACAATCAAAGGCAAATCGTAAGTGGGGAAACTAGGAATGCACGTGTATTCCAGTGACCTTGCAAAGCCTGAGTAAAAAAGAGAAAATACACTACATGGACAAGAGTATTGGGACACCTGACTTTCCAGGCATATGTGGTTCTTCTCCAAACTGTTTCCACAAAGTTGGAGGCATGACAATACCCCTGTGCACAAAGCCAGCTCTATGAAGATACGGCGCATTGGTTGGAGAAAATCGTGACTCTCCTGCTATAGAGCACTGACCTTAACATTATTGAATACCTTTGAGATGAAATGGAATGCTGACTGCACCCCAGGCCTCCTCACCTCACAGTACATCAGTACCTGCCTTTACTAACACCCTTGTGACTGGCACAAATCTCCGCGAGCACAATCCAAAATCTAGAGGATCATCTTCCTATAGGAGTGGAGGTCAGCAAGTGGTGACCAAATGTGGAATGGGATGTTTTATAAAACACATATGACTTTCATGATCAGGTGTCCACAAACTTTTTACTGGCCGCTGTGGACTCTCAACTGCCTATTATGGAGATACTTTACTAGACTCACTAGATAGTAGCCTGAAGCATAAGTCAACTGTGGAAGTCTGTCGAGATTTGTTTCATTATTAATGTCATCCTTCCCCACCAAAATCTGCTGCTTCTTTAATACACAATGTAGACACACATAGGAGAAACGATCACTATGAAAACACTATGGAATGCATGTAGAAATAGTAGATGGCTGAGGATGAACATAAGGAAAGTATGCACTTATTTATTTACAAAGCAATGCAGTCAAGAAGTCCACTAGTGAAACCTGTAGCTCCTGGAAACTGGTTCCATTTTTACTGCTGAAAGAAAACTCGTGGTATCGGAGACAATTTACAAAAATGTTCAGATGTTAGAATCTGAATCTATCATCTTTGACACAATGGCGTCCTCCTTTTCCCAAAAGGCTGTGCATGTGGGTCGTGTTTGCATTATAAATTCCTGGTATAATGCCATGAAATAGTGGCGTTTTGGGAAAATAATCTGTAAAAGGAAGGAGATTATTTTCCACAACAGCAATCTGTCAAGGATTCCAGTTTTTATGTCGTTCTGATTTTTATGAAAAATCAATACATTTATCTGTTATGCATTACATAGTCACAACATTGTGTCGTTGTTGTTCTACTTCTTCTTTCGGCTGCTCCCATTAGGGGTCGCCACAGCGGATCATCCGTCTCCACACCCCCCCTGTCCTCTACATCTGCCTCTTTCAACCCAACTACCTGCATGTCCTCCCTCACCACATCCATAAACCTCCTCCTTGGTCTTCCTCTTTTCCTCCTTCCTGGTGGCTCCATCCTCAGCATTCTCCTACCGATATACCCCATGTCCCTCCTCTGCACATGTCCAAACAATCTCACCTCCCTCACCTTGTCTCCAAAACGTTCTACATGCGCTGTCCCTCTAATAAAGTCGTTTCTAATCCTGTCCATCGTCGTCACTCCCAACGGAAACCTCAACATCTTCAGCTCTGCTACCTCCAGCTCCACCTCCTGTCTTCTACTCAATACCACTGTTTCTAAACCATACAACATCGCAGGTCTCACCACAGTCCTATAAACACAACATTGTATTGTTATTAATACTGTTAATTCCTCGTTTAAATCCTATCATCAATCTTTATTCCTTTCCCCTTACATATAAAAACCGTACCATATTAGAATGTATTCATATAAAATCTACATCAAAGCTGATTCAATCAGAATCGAGGGTTTAACAGTGCTGAATTATATCAGGAGTGCAAAATGTTACAAAATACTGGAACGAAAGTGTACCATTTTTATTTCATTTCAAAGTGTCGTGGTCTTTTTTCCCCCCTCAGCCTGAGAAAATCTCTGTTCCTGTTATTACAGTTTTTTTCAGTTGCATTGGAGCATTTCTCATATCAGAAATGAAATTCTTAAAACTATTTGTTCAACTTCCACATCATGTAGTCACTTGTGCACATCATAAAAGCAATTTCTCATCACTTTGAACAAATTGTGAATGCTTTGGTACATTCATTTCATTGACTGTGTACTTTGATTGTGTCATTGACTTCTGTTTTCTACATTATTTACATTCACGGCATTTAGCAGACGCCCGTGTCCAGAGCGACGTACAAAAGTGCTTCGAGTCTCAAGCAATGAATAAATCTACACTGGTACGCTAGATTACAAACTTAAGATAAATCAGACTACAAATCTTGATTTTACAAAGCAAAGTTGGAAAGTGTTAGTTTAAGTGTTTCATGAAGAGGTAGGTCTTCGACCGTCGCTTGAAATAGGAACTCTGCTGTTCAGACATCGAGGGGAAGTTCATTCCACCACCTCGGTGCCAGAACAGAGAAGAGCCTTGAAGAATACTTACTGGTACCTCTCATTCTGAGAGAGTCATTATAATTAGACATTATCAGTTGTTTGTTATGTTGGTCAAAATATATTTTACAGTTTTTCTCAGTTGCTTTTGAGCATGTCTCGTATCACCCTTAATATTTGTATCATCCTTAATATTTGCAAACCAGTAGGTGCATTTCGCAAAACAATTTGTACAAACAGCACAAAACATTGGATTTCTTGCAAAAGCCTGGACTTTTCTCAAAATTCTTAGTTCATCTCTCAAAAGTGAGTTTTTGTGTGAATGAACATCTTATTCCCATCAGAATGAAAAGTCACTTTGTCATAGTTCACAAACAAAAATCATCAAAATGTTTAGTCGTGTTCTCAGATATAAACTATGGTTTGAATCACAGTGACTGAAAATGAAATTTAACTTCCTTCTGTTTGGCATCTATGAATTTCGGCAGCACAAATTCATTTATTTGATTGCGTATCTGATTTATATCGACCGGACAGGATTCACACTTTTACAGTATTAATGTGTTCGTTTGTTTCTTAGTTGTTCATCCATTTTTAGAATTTATAATTCTGTGTTTTGCTCTGTCTGTATTCACTCTCCAATTGAAGTTTCACAAGATTCACCTTTGACCTGTTTTAGAGAACTAGTTGATTATTGGTTGATCTGATGCCGTTCACTCGCCTTCATTAGTGACATTCAAGATTCATCTACACAATTCATCAATTCAACACATTTACAAAAAGAAGTTTAATAAAAATTTAAGGTTGACAGATGATGACAACTGGTTTAACCATTTTGCATTCAATGAATGATGCAATGAACTGATGCTGAGATGTTTTGGGGGTTACGACTATTCAGGAAAAACCAGTATAATATATTTTGATCAACACGACAAACCTCTGATAATGTAGGAAAGAGCATACAATTGTACACAATCGATGAAATGAATGTACAAAAGCATTCATAATTTGATTAAAGCGACAAGAAATATTCTTATGATGAGTACAAATGACTAAATGATGTGAAGGTTGAACAAGTAGTTTTGAATTTAGAATTTTATTTCTGATCTGAGAAACTCTCCGAAGCAACTGAGGAAAAATTGTAAACATCTAATCGTTAGTTCATTGCATGTCGTTGAATGCAAAATGGTTAAATTAGTTTTTGGAATTTTTATTTTTTTGGTAAATGCGTCTTGAATCGATGAATTGTGCAGATGAATCTTAAAGAATGTCACTAATGAAAGGAAGTGCACGGCATCAAGATCGACCAATGATCAACTAGTATCTAGTAACTAGTAACCTGATAACCTTCATTTGGCGAGCGTATAATTTCTGTAAATGAATGGACCAGGAAACGAACGAACACGAAAACAGTAAAAGTGTGAATTCTGTTTGGTCTCTTGCAATCAATATCCCACATACAGTAATGTGAAAACTGCTGTGACGCCATACAGAAGAAATTCAGCCTTGTGGATTTTCAATCATTAAAATCCAAACCGTAGTTTACATCAAGAAATACCGAAAGCGTGCCAACATGACTAACCATTTTACTGATCTTGTTTGTGAACAATGGCAAAAGGACGTGTCAAAATATTACTTTTAAGAGATGATCTAATGATTTTAAGAAAAGTACAGACTTTTGTAGCTAATCCATTGTATGGTGATGTTTGTACAAGTTGTTTTGAGAAATGTACCTACTGGTTTGCACATGTTAAGGGTGATTCATGAAATGCTCCAAAGCAACCGAGAAAAACTGTAAATCCTAAAATGGTTATTTTAGTACTCTGTACTGTAATGTGCAGCCACTGCCTTATATGAGGGACATGACATTAATTCCAAGTGAATACTCTACGGTTACAAATCAGTTTTTATATGTGATGCATCCATGCTCTTTCTCTCTGTAGTTGCACTTCTGCTAGCACCAGTAATATTCTGTGGGTATTGACTTTGGCTCTGATCCTCTGCCACAGCATGGCAGAGTCAAATATTTTCCAAGCAAACTATTCAGCTGATTTAACTCATGTTAGATTTTCTTTTAATGATGAATCAATCAGGCGTGATCAGGTTACACCGTGGTACAAAAAAAAAAACGTAAAAATGCTGGCTATAACTCTAATGCCCCCTAGTGGATAAAGCTGTTACAATAAACATGGCCATAAACACGGATGAGGAAACGTGGCTAAGCCCTCTTTCTTACCTTGGTTGTTTGTTTTACAAAGATAAAACATGATAAGGTTCACAGTAATCCACATCAGATTACTTACAGTTAATAAAAAAATGTATTAGGCTTATAGAACCAGGACCAACAGCACCACCACTGGTCGTGAGAAAAAATACACAAAATGGAATTATGTTGATTTTTTTGTTACAGGTTTTTACAAATGGACTCATTTTGTATTCAACATTTTTTAAGAGAAATTAGGTGCTAATAAACTTAGAAGACTATACAAGTTCAACAAAATGACAAAATCATACATTTTGGGGTTTTTTAAATAATGGCTGACTAATAATCAGGATTAGCTAAGTATTCAATTCAGTTCGATTCAATTTTATTTGTATAGCACTTTTAACAATGGACATTGTCCCAAAGCAGCTTTATAGAAATTAAAGCGATATATAAGTTATAAAAGAATCTATAGGTTTGGTTCGCATAATTGTTTGTCTATAATGAGAAAACCAGTGGTGAGATGGTATGAGGAAGAAACCCTGACAGGAACCAGACTCAAAAGGGAATCCATCCTCATCTGGGTGCCACCAAATGCCTATTCATTATAGTTTCATCATTTTTAAGGTGTGCAGTGATTGGTGATTAAACCTGTAGTCCTGAGCCATTGTAGTAGACTCTTGATATTAATTATAGTCCAAGTCCATTCTCAAAGTTCTTGAGTTGCTCAGTAAATTGATGGATATTTTGGCTGTTGATGTGGAACCATCCCCAGCTGCACAGACAATGAACCAAGGGTCACTGAACCCGGAATCACGGTAAACCAATTTATATAGCTCAGGCTTTGCTCTATATAAATAGATAAGTCTATTTATTGAGAGGCCACACCTTCTTCACCGAGACTTACACAACCAGGAAAAGAGAAATGCAAGAGAGACACACACAATGTTAAGCGAAATTCATTTACTATTTTTGAATAATAGTAATAAAAAGATTCATGCACATGGTTCAGTTGCATTAGCCAAAATGTTCTGAATCCGTTCAACTGTATCACATATACAAAGGCTGGTACACAGATATAATCTTTACACCCAATGATATATTGCCTCCAAGAAACCCAGCAACTGAATGAAAAATGTCATCTAGTGTCCAATAAATATTTCCTTTTATCCCTACAGAAGTGTAATATGTCTTTCTATAGCATCATCAATTAGATGGAACCTGCAGCTGAATGTGCTCAGAGCGAATGCTGGTTCGTGTAAAAAAAAGAAAAAAAAAGAAAAAAAGAAAAACAAACATAAAAAAACCCACATAGAAAAAATGGGAGAAATTGGTTATCAAATTTCTGTAGAAAATGAATACATTAAATCGATTGGAATTTCATTTTTATTTAAAAACAATATTAGACTTTTGTGTGCATTTATAATGTGCTAGGGTATAAAACAGCTTCATACACCCTTCCTGCATATACACATAAAAATGTGTGCCAGATCTAATGCAATAAAACTAGATCTCGGTCCAAGAGTGAAAAACGTAGCCCCCATTAATAATACAATGTGTTTTTACACCAAATGTTAAATGTAGATGCTTTTGTCTTGTTTAAAATATGACATGCCAATCTAACAGCACATATATAATAATCCAGGAGCTACTGGCTGTGCACAGGTGTGTGTTCATTGTTGTGAGTTTCTGCACTGCGGTTGTACTCTATACACACACACACACACACACACACACACTTTCAATGTAGAAGAGCATCCTAACGTGTAGTTATACATTTCAATAGGTGGTAGGACAGCATTCAAAATATTAGCCCTTCATTACAAATTTCATTTGAATGTACATTTTATTTATATATATATATACTGATGCGAATGACATTTGTAGAAGACGCCCCAGTGGATCAGGTAAAAGATCAAAAGTTCTTCATGAAATCATCTTGGTTAGAGAGTGAGTTAGAGCATGGGATGGCTTGTAAGTAATAGATGAAGAAAGCATGTATGAGTGCTTTGTGATGATACTCATTTTGAGAGCTTTATTAGAGTGCCAAACATCTGCAGCTCATGTCCACCAGCAGATCTATGCATACTCATGCACATGAGGAACACAAAAAGAAAGAAAAAAGAAAAACCCAACAACAACACAAAGACAAGTTCCCAGTGCATAATCCGAGTGTATAAAAGATAATATAAAGGTCACCTTCTTCTGCAAAAGACGATCCGGTTTTGCTACACAACAGTCTTAAAGGTCAGTGTTTACACAGGACTTGTTAAAGGGTCTCAGTCTGTTTCTGTCTTTAGTTTGGAAGGTTTGAATTTTCCCATGGTTATCGAGGGTCAACAGGACTCGCTCTCACTTGCTTACTGCTGAAATACAGACAATATCAACATCCATGAATTCCAATATGATATTACGAGAATCACATTAAATACTGAAGCTAAAATATACACAACGTAGACTCTATAATATTGAATTGTACTGCGACTCACCGAAATTTTCAGCTTTGCCACAGCACTCCAGCTGCCTGAATGGCTGATAGACCTGTCAATCACTAGAACAGCTGATCGATTGGCATGTTAAGCTGTGCCCCTGACACGGCCCTGCAGTGTAGCGGATACAGAATGTGTTCAGCTCCAAAACTCGGTGGACAAATGCACATTCCACAGGAAGACATCTGATCCTCGACCCCGTTGCACTATGGGACGGAGCCGGTGTGTGCTGGGTTTGGTGGGTGGGTTGCTTGAGGAAGGGCCACTTCGTCTCCCACCCGTCTCACTCCACAAAGCGGAGTGGGTCCTGTGAAGATGGCAAGACGGTAGCAGTAAAAAAATGGTTCGCCTTTTGTAGATGATGAAAATGAGCTGCACCGTGACATATCATTCTTTCCATTTCTATTCATTCAAGCGTGAATCTCGCTTTCTAAAAAAACGAGGTTGGAGTCGGAAAGTGAAAATACAAACAAGAACTGAAAAGAGCTGCAGTGAAACACCGCAAGTGAAATTCTTCCTTTTTATTCTTTTTAAAACAAACCGGTTATATACTGCAGGAAGAAGTGTGACTCCAGGCAATGGGGGAAAAAAATACATTTTATTAAGGAAGAAGATTTTCATTAAATATTTTGAGAGTTTGGAGAACAAAAAGAATGGCAAAACTAAGTATTTTAACAAAATACTAATTTCTGATTGAAAAGAATTTACCCACAGCCCATGTTCAGCAAAGTGCACAACGTTGCACCCCTCTTAGTTTTTCAATACAGAATAAAAGGAAGTATCGATTTGATTTCGCTGTAATTTGTCACAGTCTCCAAACCTGATGTGAAGATGGAACGTGTGACAACAGAAATGTCAGGAAGAACGTGTGAGGCCTGAATTTATTTTATTACCCTCATGTGATATGGATAAAATGCATTTAATACATTTAATACAAAGGGTCTAAAATCTTTTGCACTCGGCTCCATATATGTTATTGGTATAGGTGGAGCGATTTACAGGAGTCGTCCCTCCAGATATAAATCAAACAGCAAAGAAATAAATACATAAAAGAATAAATAAATAAATAAAATGAATATTTGTTTATGAGTAAAAATTGGCCTGTAATGTTGACTATACTAGACAGATCACACCTGTTATATTTTACTGCAATTTCTAAGCAAATAAACAAGGAAGCATGAAAGAGATCATGTGTTGTCTGTGGATAGTGTAGGTGTATCTCACCTAGTGCTGGACAGGAGGAGAGGGAGCGCATGCTGGGGAGGACAGAGGACAAGCTGGAGGAGGCGGAGGTGGTGCAGGAGATGGAGCATCACATGACGGGGATGGAGAACGAGAGCGTGCTTTCTCCTAAAAATAAAAAATACAAACAGTGTGAACTGTTGCAACAGACAGACAGACAGACAGACAGACAGATAGAGAGAGAGAGAGAGAGAGAGAGAGAGAGAGAGAGAGAGAGAGAGAGCGGGAGATAGATAAATGATTAATTTCACTTGGTGGCCATGACATTTAAATACATTTAAGTCAAGTCAAGTGAAGTTTATTTCTACAGCGCTTTTCACAACAGACATTGTCTCAAAGCAGCTTTACAGAATTTAACAGTTAAGGTGAACGATGTGTATTTATCCCTGATGAGCAGCCATGGTGACTGTGGCAAGAAAAAACTCCCTTAGATGTTATGAGGAAGAAACTTTGAGAGGAACCAGACTCAAAAGGAGAACCCATCCTTATTTGGGTGATACAGTGGTACCCCGCTTATCGACCGGCTCGGACATCGACCTTTTCGCTTAGCGAACAGTTTTTCGACCGAAATTTGCGCCAGCTGAACGAACAAATGCCCGCTTATCGACCTTTTTTTACCCCGACCCACGTGGAGCGAGGGAAAGGATCTTCCCAGTCTCGCCTCAGCCATCGTTGAGAGAGCATCTATCGTAAATGAAACTTCGGTTTGTGAACAATAAAGTGTTATTTAGCGGTCAATATAACAATTTAGTGCGTGTATATTGTATATTGCGTGTACAGCCGCTCTTCGACCTTTTCGCATTTCGACCGGTTTTAAGGAACGGATTAAGGTCGATAAGTGGGGTACCACTGTATCAAGAGTGTGATTATAGTCTTTAAACAATACAGAACACTGGAGAGTGAGAACTAACATGAGCACTGGAATGTAAGATTATGAGTAATGTTCTTTCTACAGTCTTATACAGTCATCTGAGGTTATGGAACCAGGAGCTACTAAGCAACTCGTAAAATAGCTCAACATTTGCGATCATCATACAGATATATATCATCATTGCAAACCAAAACCATTTACTATTTGAAGTTTCAGCGTCCTTTAAACTCAGTCCTAGTTGCTCCCGAATACTTATTTTCACTGTTTTATATACAACACAGTGCTCAAAAACAACAGCAAGGTCTTTATTCAAATCATTTACAAATTAAAAACTGATAAAAGCATTAAAAAAGCCAAAAGTTTAAACTTGGAACAGAGAAGGACGTCAGAGGTGCCACCTATAATCTGCATGTAACGGCGTCCAAACATGTTTAAGGCTTTCACCTCAATTAACGCCTCCAGAGCGCAGCGGGTGTGAATCATGTAATATTCCCTTCATTTAGTTGACTAATGAAATCATATTAATACTCTAGTGCCTTTATATCAGCGGGAATTCTAGATACTGATTGGTCAAAAACATACGTATAGCCGCACAATAAAAAGGGCGCAGAGAACGTTTTAACAATAGTTAAAAGTTGCATTCATTTTGTTTAACTTTCTATTAACCTCAATAAGGAGCAAAAAAACTGGGAATGACACTGTTTATACATTATAATGAAAAAGTAATCGCTGGAACTTATGTCATTATGTAATTAGAACAGAAGTTTCTATAATATTATTGAATAGATTTTAAGAGGTCAAAAATATGTGCCCTTCATCAATAAATAAAAACCTTTAACCCGCTGTTAAAGAAAGTTAAAGCAACACTATATGGACAAATGTTTGTGGACACCACTTGTAGATGTGTGTATAAATTAATATGATCATATATTTATTATATAATTATTATTATACGTATTCAAATAATTAGAAGGACATTGAAATTGAAAATAATTCTTTACAAATAACAGCTATGTCATGATTATATATTCTATGTATTGAACATATTAGAGAACAGTTGGCTAGAAGGCTTAAGTTTGTGTTAAAGGGTGCTTAAAGAAAATAATATTCCTTTGCAATACTTAGTACTATAATAATAATAATAATAATAATAATAATAATAATAATAATAATAAT
>JAAIIK010000040.1:2153722-2164644 GCA_014706435.1 Silurus glanis
TAATAATAATAATAATAATAATAATAATAATAATAATAATAATAATATACTCTTATAGTAATTGTATAAGGACAAAAGTCTGGAAACTTGACCTTAAAATGTCCATTCCACATTTAGTCCCCATCTGTTTCACAAAATTTTGGTGTGGTTGTGGAGATAATGATGTAGCGTGCACAAGGCAAATGCCGTATGTACAGTTTCCAACAGCACTGTATGTGAGATACCGAGTGCAAGAGACCAGAATTCACACTGTTTTTCATTCGTTTCCTGGGATGCTGTTAGTGATGCAATTCATCCCAAAGGTGCTCAATAGGGTTGAGGTCAGGGCTCTCTTAAGATTGCCCATTTAAGCTGGCTTTGGAATTTCAAGATACCGTTAGATCACTGGGAACCTAAACCCCACGTGGCGTTAAAAGTGTATTTTTGTTTCAGTGTCCTTCCAATTCCCACCCACCAGTCTGCTCTCATCTAAAAAAACTTTCTTTCGGCTTCTCCCGTTAGGGGTCGCCACAGCGGATCCTCCGCACGTTTGATTTGGCACATGTTTTTATGCTGGATACCCTTCCTAACGCAACCCTCCCCATTTATCCGGGCTTGGGACCGGCACTAAGAGTGGCTGGGGTTGGTTCCCTGACCGGGGCTCGAACCCGGGCCGCAGCGGTGAGAGCGTCGCATCCTAACCACTAGACCACAAGGGGACCTATCATACAAATATACTACTAACATGAGGTTTTTCAAATATACTACTAACATGAGGTGTGTAAGGGTGTGGCATCATCAGCATTTAAACTAATGATCTTACAACAAGCACAGGGGAAGCATTGTTCTGTACCATGTTAGCTTTTTATTGAAGAATGATTTGATTGCAACGCAACTCCCTTTCTTTTTTTAATAAATTTTTCCTTGATAAATGAGGTTTTCTGGACATTTCTTTATACTGAATGGAAATAATCCTGAATAAAAAAAAGTTGTGGACCCAATATAATTAGAAGCATTTAGTATACTCTATTGTTGTGTATTCTTTCTATATGTAGAAAAGATGTAGTGCATACCTGAGGAGGACTCTTGTGCTGGTTGGGTGTGGGTGTGTGCGAAAAGCCAGAGGAAGGTGACCGGGCGTCTCTGGAGGAGTTTCGGCTGTCCATACCATTCCCATCAGCAGACCTGGGAGATCCTCCGGTTGGAGACACGCTCTTCTTTCACGTCAACAGACAGGAGACAAACCAAAGTAACCACAAAAAAGAAGACAATAATCACACAACACCAAACACACAATTAGTCATTTGGATCACACGTTTGATAATAATGTTAACATTTTTATAGCACTTTTAAGAAATTGGACAATTATAACTAAGTAGCTTTATAAAAAGAAATAGATTGACAATATAAATTTTAAATGAATAAATGAGTGAGCCAGGGGCGTGGCAAAAAAACTTTCTAAGATGATATAAGGGAGAAATCTTGAGAGGAACCAGACTCAAAAGGAAACCCGTCCTCATCTAGATGACACCAAATATTGCAATTTTCTATTAAACAATCTCTTGTGTACTGTATAATAAAAAAGTGCAATTGTATAACCCGGAAGTTCATTATAATTTCAGCGTGAATCTAAAAGAATATATGCGCATAATTGATTACATTGATAATAGTAATAATCAAAAGTATTTTCTAAACTATCACATTTATTGTTCAGTAACTATATGGACAAAAATGTGTGTACATTTGACCATAAGTTTAATATGTGATTTTTTAACATCCCATATTCTACATTTAGTCCCCATTTGCTGTCATATTTTCCACAGTTCTGGGAAGATGTTCCACTGAATTTTGTAGTGTGCTTGTGGAGATTTGTGAGATTTCATTCAGCCACAAGGGTGTTAAAAAAAGGCAGGTACTCATGTAGGGTGAGGAGGCCTGGGGTGCAGTCAGTGTTCCAATTAATACCAAAGGTGTTCAGTAGAGTTGAGTTCAAAGGTCTACAGCAGGCCATTCAAGATCTTCCACTCCAACCCATGTAAACCATATGTATCTTCTCTGAGCTCACAGGGGCATGGTGCTCAAACAGGTCTAGGTCTCCTTGTTAAAGTTGGAGAAAATTTAATGCTACTGCATCCGAAGACATCCTATACAAGTGTGTGCCTTCAGCATTGTGGTCACAATTTGGGGAAGTCACATATGGCTGGAAAAGTCAGGTGCCCCAGTACTTTTGTCCATATGGTGTATTTACCATAACAGACATAAAAACATATTTTTGCAGCAAGCAAACTATCCACATTGAATCAATTTTCAATGTAAAATCATCAAAAATGTTTCTTCAGAGATTTTATTTAATTCAAATTATTTAATTCTAAACAAAAACTTTGTCGAGTTTTCTCGTTAAATGCTACGCAAGTTTTGAATGAAACTTACATTTTGTCTCTTAGATGTGCAACTGAAAGATGATTCCAACCTCTGTGACTTTTACGTTATCTCTTTATTTGCTCTTTAAAGGCAGACTGCATATTTACAACCTTTTTTACAAGTATATTGCTGGAAAATTACATCTGATTGGTCAACAAAACACAGAATCACTATGTAGTAGGGGTGCAACGGTACACAAAAATCAGGGTTCGGTACGTACCTCGGGTTTAAAGTCACAGTTCGGTACAATTATGGTACAGTTAGGGGGAAGAAATGCAAAACATAAAATTGCTTGTTGTTTTTTTTATTAACATTTGTGAACATCAACAGTTTACATTTCTAAAAAAAAAATTAAAAAATAAAAAAGCCTGTTTGGTTAAATAATATATAATATTTTTTATAATATTTTATAAAAAATATAATAAAATAAATCAAATGAATGTAATACACTTTTGTATTATATTGATTAAATTTAGTAATCAATTAAATTGGCACAAATTAAATGGATTAAATTCAAGTCGATAAAAGGAAAAATCTTTTACATTTGTTAGACCCCGTTTGGGTAATACAGATATGTATGTAAGTGTGTGTTTGTGTTTGTGTGTGTGTGTGTGTGTGTGTGTGTGTGTGTGTGTGTGTGTGTGTGTGTGTGTTTGTGTGGGTGTGTGTGTG
Organism: Silurus glanis; assembly: GCA_014706435.1. NCBI lineage: Eukaryota > Metazoa > Chordata > Actinopteri > Siluriformes > Siluridae > Silurus > Silurus glanis. The sequence continues at coordinate 2,156,795 of JAAIIK010000040.1, forward strand.
CGTGTGTGTGTGTGTGTGTGTGTGTGTGTGTGTGTGTGTGTGTGTGTGCGCGTGTGTGTGAGAGTTTTACATTTGATATTTAATTTTCGAATGATATAATCTATTTAACTGCTCTGCTTATTTCAGCGTTCTTTAACAAATGTCTTCATTCCTTCCAACCTTCATTCATTCACTCACACCATATGTGGAATTGTCAGGATTTCCTCCTTTTAAGAAAAATGATTGAAGCTGGACATAAAACGCTAAAGAATCCATAGCACTAGCAGATTGTAACTATGTTCCGCATGTAAAAAAGGATGCATTCGGTATAAGTGTGTACCAAACTGAAAGCACTGTACCGAAAGATTTCGGTACGAACACGTGTACCGTTACACACCTACTATGCAGATACTATTAATGGTTCCAAAAAAACTGAATTGGTGGAATAAAAAAACAAAAGCCTTTAATCCAAACTATTATAAATCTTTTCATGGGTTAAAGCGACTCCTTGGCAATTAAAGTGCAAGATTATGAATTATATGGTTCTGGGAAAATGGATTTGTGGTTGGTATTTTTAATTGTACTTGTAATCTTTCTGCTGTGAGTTGTGAAAAACTGATAATTCAAGCATGTCCTGACTAGGGCTTATAATTATAGGCACAATGTTGACGTTGGGCCAGGACCACAGAGGAAGAGGCAGGAGCAGAATAATTAGGCCGTACCTCTTTAGTGCTGTCCCGTTTCAAACTGTCCTCATTTTTTTCCACTTCTCTGTCCTAGAGGAAGAAGCAAAATGTCATCAATTATCGTCCTCTTTCATCATCAGCCTGCATATGTCTATATAAGGAACCGCAGTGTCCTGAAATCGGTTTTATTTCTGTCGAGTGACATTTATCTGCTGAAACTCATTGCATTCATTCATTCATTCATTTGTCTGAATCTGGAGTCTGTCCTAGGAACACTGTGTACCATGCAGGAATACGCCCTGGCCATACACGCCAAGCCATCGTAACACAAAACACAAAACGAAGACTTGCCTAGGAGCAAGTCAGTATAACCAATCCACTATATGACATGTTTTTGGGAGGTTGGAGAAAACCGTGGAACCTGAAGGAAACCCACATGAACACATGAAGAACCCTTCACACAAACAGCCACCCAAGCCCAGGCTAATTCCAGGCTACTTACTGAATCTCTAGCACTCTAGCTGACCTTGTTTTCTCCATGAATGACCATAGCATGCATAATTGAATGCATAATTTAATGTAGGAGAACGATATTCTATACACCATCATCCACATTTTCCACTTTCCATGCTGCGTCTCATCAGTATTCCAAAGGCGTGCTCGCAAGGAAGCCGTAATATTCTATACGACGCATTTTTTTCTCGCGCAGCTAACCCAGTGCTATGTGAAATGATATTTTAATATTTCATCGGTGTCTATACTTGGGTGTGTTGTCTATGTAAAAGCCACTCTATTTAATATAAATGTTGTCACTGCTAAAGTTATAAGAAGGTAAATTTGCTATCATCTTGAAAATAAAATCCGTTCTAATTTAATACGTCGGTATAATGTGATTTATAATTGCACTGCTGTGTTTAAAAAGGTCAAGCATATGAAATAAAGAGGTGCATGGAATACATTACTACTGATGTAAAATAAATTTAATATGCTGATGAAATAATAGAGACTTTATGTCTGTATAACATCTGCTTACAGTTATGACATTTGGCAGACACCCGTAGCGACAATTATCTCATTTATACAACTGAGCAAATGAAAGTTAAGGGTCTTGTGTAAGGGCCCAGTAGTGGCAGCTTGATGGTGCTGGGATTTGAACTCACAACCTACCAATCAGGTCTTAAACAATGAGCTACCTCATCCCAATGGCTCTTCAACAGTCTTCCATGAAATCTCCTTCGACTGCGAGTTCTTCGGTGCTGTCTTACAGAGTTTGAAATGGTTTGTATGACTAACTGAAAGCTGTACAAAATGCACAAAAGCTTCACATGAATCTTTCCAATAGTACTGCAGCAAGTCAGCAAGTTAAATGTCTCAACAGTTGCTGACATTATGAAGATTTATTGTTTCATTATTTCATTTAAAATACGGATTTAAAGGTTTACATTGCGTTTTCGGTTAGCTACAGTAACCTCCCAGCTCTGGTGCAGACATCCAACACTAAACCCACTTGGCTGACAGATTGTTTACATTCGAGGTCACTTTTCTGAATACTGTTCCTTGAAAAAGCCTGGCTTCCCATAAAAAGGTTCTAATGAAAAAAAATGTATGAGTCAATCAGCCCAGGATATGACACAGTGCTTGTACTATTTGAGCTTGTGTGCAAAAGTGAGAGCTGTACCCGGGGTGTGGGAACTCGGGGTTTTCCCTCTGCACTGCTTCTTTTGCTGTCTGGCGCAGAATCGGCTGGGCAGCCTAAAGGCAGAGGCAGCCTTTGACCCATCGACTGACTCATTGCAGCTGAGTCGGCAAAACTCTGTCAAACACAGTGGATTAACGCACATAACACATTAAACATATATGGAAGTTAATCTCATAGTACTTTGTCATGGATGATGCCAGCATTCTTGGTTCCCTTAAAGGAAACACAATTACAAGTCACACTATTCTCTTAAACAATCTGAGAGAATATACACCAAAACTTAGCACCACACTACATGATTGTTTTATTTGCACACCACACTATTTATTTGTACTTTAATTTATATTTACAAATGTCATTTCATTTTAACTAAGGGTATATCGCATACATATTCAAATGAAATGAATTTAAGAAGTCCCACAATGGGGTAAAATAGTGGTGTTTTTCATTGAACCAAATCCTGCTGAATTCTTAATTCTGATTGGCCAGGAGGTGTTTTTTTTACATTAGGAGGTCTAATACATTATTTCTAATGTGCTCACGTACATAGTGGACACTGGATTACAATAACTGTCATGTTTAATTTTGTAAAGTAAAATTTTTTTTCTATGAAGGAGTCTCCGGTGTGAGCGCTCTGCAACAGTCTGGGGTTAAGCTTACATTTTCTAAAAAGGGAGAGGCTTTGTGATTTCGTGAGAACATGAAAAGCTGTTTAATTTTTTGGCCTGATTTGCTTCAAGAGAGAGAGAGAGAGAGAGAGAGAGAGAGAGAGAGAGAGAGAGAGAGAGAGAGAGAGAGAGAGAGAGAGAAATGCTTGTGCGCAAACAAGTCTTTATGGCTACTAATGCAGCAGTGTCATAACAAGAACTTGTTTTGTGTACGTTCAACATTAAATTAAATTGTAAACGGATACAAAAAAAAAATAATCTTGTTCTCGAATGAATTAAAAACCATAACTGTTGGTGAATTGCTTTAGAATGTGGTGCCATAAATAAAAATAATGCTGGCAAAAGTGAACACTCTTTAAATCAAGTGCACCACACTGCTCTATTGCTGATTAATTTCATTGCATGTATTATTCCTTACCTATTATTCCATCCCAGGATATCACAAGTTATTTGGCAGTATTACATGCTCATTACTGGCAAACAGACTCTCAGTACATATAATTATGCAATCTCTATAATCATGTTTGAAGCTATGCCTGTAATAAAGTTTGTTTCAGTGTTAATGCAGGAGGATATACTGAATGTCCCTGCGTGTATTACACTTTACTATACAAGCCAGAAAACAAAGAAACCCGGAAAGAAATAAACAAGCGACTTAATACAAGCTTAAATATTATGGCTACTGTATGTACACTATGAGAATTCAGACTTGTTGCTGCTCCATACATGCACAAAATCAAAACTCACCTGTAGTGAATGCAACAATTTATATGGCAGTTTACAATAATTCTTGTTCTAAAGGTAGCCATTCATCTACATGGTAAGACACACTGATATGCATGACTATGGTTCAAACTCACCCTGTTTGGAGCACCATCTATAAGAATACAGAAAAAAAAAAGAGTTATACAGTACCTTAAACAGAGCAGAGTACAATCATATTTTACAGAATCACAAAATTGAAAACAATGTATAAAACGTGATTGAAGCATTAAGCATCATTCTTTCTATAGAAATGTTGTCCTTATCCTTTTTATAACTATTTGCACACAAAAGTAATGGATCCTTTGCACTGTGTTCACACCTGGGCCTAAAACCTGTATCTGGGGTTCATCCTTTATTCATTTTTTGATACATTTCTTTCTGGTTTTGCAGCATTTACACTTAGACGGATTGGATTCCGGTTAGTATTAAACATTATTAGTGTTACATTGCAGCTAAAAACCTCCTTAGTGGCACAACAGAAAAGCGTGCTTCCTGTGATTTAGCGCTAGTAATTTTGAATTCAGATCAACCCTACTACAATCCATGGCTGTAAATTCAGAGTTGTGATTTTGAAATATAAAAACATAAACATAGATGTAGGATTAATTATTCAACCAAATAAATCCCTTTAATCTGTAGTCTGTTTATTAATTCCGAGTCATCTTATCAGGGATGCATTGACTCTGTTTAGAAATCAGCCCCCCCCCCCCCCCCAAAATATCACCATACACTCTTTATCCACTTCATTAGGAACCCCCGATACATTGGTGCAAATGGCCATTCAGCCAATCACGTGATAGCAGCGCATTTCATAAACGCATGTACACGCAGGCCACGGTTTGAGTATTTTAGAGGCTGCTGATTTTCTAAAATCACACAACACACAAAAATCTTTTGAGTATTTTCAAAATGGTGTGAAAAAGAAAAAGAAAAAAACATCGAGTGAGCAGCACTTCTCTGGGTGGAAATGCCTTGTCTGATAGAAAGGCTATAATAGCTCAACTGTGGTGAGCGTAAAAGCATCTCCAAATGAAAATGTGGATTCGTTTAAATGCACTTACAAAGTGACCAGGAAAGGTCGATCATATCTGAAATATCGTTCTCATACAGACATGACTTCAACGTGTAAATAAGAAGTCAATTTTGTTTGTACCTCTGGGATCCATGGATTCGGAGTGAGTCACGTCGTCTTTAGGCACCATATGTGGAGGGAAGGGGAAAGCCCCTGGGAGAGCCATGAGACCGACACCCGGTCCAAGAGACAGGCCTGCCTGGTGTGGTGTCAGGGGGAAGCCTGGAGCATGATGGGACAGGTGTTGGAGCTGCTGTTGCTAAGAGAGCAAGCAAAGAAAAAAAAAGGTCACTGATTGCTCAAACATCTGAGATTTATTAAATTGTTTGCTATTCTTTATAAAAACACCTTATTTTAGTGATGCTTATACATTAAGGATGAATGCCATTAATTGTAAAATTGTAAAGCTTATTTGTAGGACTTACACAGTGTAATGCTTGTGCCTGGCCATGTTTATGCTGTAATTGTGTACGATTGGTGAGGAAATGAGAGAAAAGTAACACATACTCACCCCTATAATAGCATTTAGGTCAGCCATGCTTACATGCTTGGATCTTTCCACTGCTTGGGCCACCTGGTGTTGATGCTACAGAAATATATATTAAAAAAAAGTAAAACCGAATGAAATCTTTTTAGCACGGACAAATAAACATACTACAGCAACATTAAAACATTAAACACAAAGTATTTTACATCTTTTTTGAGAAGTCATATATAATTAATCACTGATCTGAAATGTCAAAGATACATGATTAACGTTTATTTACACTCCATTTCTCAGCAATGTACATCAGGAAATTCATGTCGAAATGCTGCAAAAACACATGATTAATACTTCTAGACAACAGAACAAGATGGTTTTAATCATCTCATTATAAGAAATGCAAAATGACCATACAAAGTGATTTAAATTTTTATTCGTTTTTATTCATTTATTCTCAGCTTGTTAAGTAGACTATAACCATACTATAATAATATACATCTTTTTTGTAATTATTACCTTGTGGTTTTTAATTACACAAGAATTATTTAATGATTAAAAATTATAATAAAATGAATAAGTTAATTGATTTAATTAAAAACTTGCTATTTATAAAAAATAATAACTTATTACCAATTAATTAATTCTATGTCTATACATAGCATCTATACATAATTATTATCTAATAAATGTTTTCAATATTAAGAACTTGTTTTGCTAATTCTTTTTTGCCCAGTGACAAACATTTCATTTCAGCTGGTTTCATCCATAATTGATGATCTTGTATTTTTGTGAATCACATTTTTTTGCATAAAGAAATTGGCATTTGGGAAAAGAAATCTTTATTAAGACTATACTGATCCAACGTTGATGCTGATACCATATTGATGCTGATATGACTGCACCAATCTAAACTGGTGGAATCTTTAAACCCCCAAATTAATACTGTACATAAGCTTATCCAGCACACATCACAGCCTATAGTAGCCACATCGGCTTTATAGAAATGCTGTCGATTTGACTCGGTTGAGCCAAACAAGCTTATTTCCTGTTATTGCTCCTACTGGACTCATTTGGGGTATTATGGCTCGAACATCCTCGGCAAGCTTGCTGTTTGCTTGGTAAAAAAAAAAGCTATATAAAATATTGATAGATGAAAGAGATGGGAGATTAGGGTGTGTTGATGACCACCTCTCTTGTAAATAATTAATGTCTAAATAGCTGTGAGAGGAATTATAAGGGCCTTCTGGAGTAAGTAACACGTTAATGTTGGTGGTGAAAGACTGTGTGGATGTGAGCGCATGTTTGTGTGTGTGTGTGTGTGTGTGTGTGTGTGTGTGTGTGTGTGTGTGACTGTGTGTGCCATTAATTTCGCTCACCTCTTGGGACAGGAGAGGGATAATCTGAGTGCATATAGCACTGAGCCGCTTCACAATCTCCGCCTGCAGGGAAACAAACACACGCGCACACACATCCGCACACACATGCGTGTACACACACACACACACACACACACACACACACACACACACACACACACACTGAGCTCAAAGAAAATCCTATAAAGCAGCAGAGGACATATTAAACATGACAATTGAGGGCAAGCATTACTGCTCCTGCTCCAGTCTGTGATTCTTCATCTTTCTGGAGAAGAAATACAACCTCAAAATATGCAAACATTTTAAGCATGTATTCAACAGCAACGTGTTTTTAAGTGCCAAAAATATCTCTGCTTCCCCTCAAGCATTTTCTTGAACACCCTTATCCATTATTTGATTAAGGAATAAAACACAACCAGTCCCGACATGTTTTAGTTTCTTTATTCCACAGCAATTCATCAACCGATACATAAAGAATGTCAAAGGGTTTTTTTTCCTTGTAAACCAATTATAGTTATTTATAATGTTGTGGAACCTCCTGTTATCACATCATTCAGGGGTCCCTAAACCATGGCCCGCAGACCAGTCATTCTTTGCAGTCAAAAACCCTCTGTCCTCAAGATCTGACTAGCAAAAAGCTGCACTGACACTGCCAACTCCTTCCCAATAAACAAGCACATCTGGTTATGTAAAGTGTCCAGAGTAAGTTGTTACCACAAAAATAAGAACATGCTCACAGCTATATGGCTTTTGGGAGGGGAATCATCTTTATTTTTGTTTTTTTATAACTATTTTAATGATTGAGAGTCTAACTAGTCAAATGCTATAGCTATAAATTAATGATGTATGAAGTGGATAAAGATTGATCTGTGTTCCTTTGTAAAGCACAGTCCATGTAACAATCGTGCTAGTGAAATGTCTGCAGCCTAATATTTATGCAGCCTACTTTTAAATGAGCCTGAAAACACTTTATTATTCATAGCAGAAATCTAGTGTTATAAACACAGTATCTTACATCACGTCCTAAAAATTGTTGAAGAACTCAGTGTGACAGCTCTAACTATATATATATATATATATATATATATATATATATATATATATATATATATATATATATA
>JAAIIK010000040.1:2183393-2196010 GCA_014706435.1 Silurus glanis
TATATATATTGTTCCCAAGCCACGATAAATTGGAAGGGTTGCGTTAGGAAGGGCATCCAGCGCAAAACATGGCATTCAAATATGCGGATCACAAACCTAAATTCCTTACTAGATCTGTCTAGGCCCGGGAAACCAACGACTGCCACAGGTATTGTTAGCCAACAGGGTGCCAGTGGAAATTGGGCTGCTGTTGGCTGAAGGAGAAGAAGAAGAGGAGGAGGAAGACGTCTACAGAGACAACAGGGAAAGGAGAAGTGAAGGAGAGTGGAGGTTTGGGTTGGTACATTAAATGTTGGTACTATGACTGGTAAACGAAGAGAGGTAGCTGATATGATGGAGAGGAGAAAGGTAGATATGTTGTGTGTTCAGGAGACCAAGTGGAAAGGGAGTAAGACCAGAACCTTCGGAGGTGGGGTTTAAACTGTTTTTTAATGGTGTGGATGGAAAGAGAAATGGTGTAGGGGTGATTCTGAAGGAAGAGTACAGTAGGTAGTGGAAGTGAAGAGAGTTTCTGATAGGGTGATAAACGTGAAGCTGGAAGTTGAAGGGGCGATGATAAATGTCATCAGTGCTTATGCTCCACAATAGGTTGTGAGATGGAGAAGGAAAAATTCTGGAGTGAATTAGATGAAGTGGTAGATGGTGTACCTAGGAATGAAAGATTGGTGATTGGGGCAGACTTTAATGGGCATGTAGGTGAAGGGAACAGAGGTTATGAGGGGGTGATGGGTAGGTATGGCCTTAAGGAGAGGAATGTGGAAGGGCAGCTGGTGGTAGATTTTGCTAAAAGGATGGAAATGGCAGTGGTGAACACTTATTTTAAGAAGAAGGAGGAGCATAGGGTGACGTATAAGAGTGGGGAAGGTGCACACAGGTGGAGTATGTTCTAAGCAGGAAATGCAACCTGATGGTGGTCTGTAGGATGGCATTGGAAGTGAAAAAGAAGAGAAGAAATGTGAGGACTAAAAAAGTATAAGATGGTGTAAACTGAAGGGGGAAGTTTGTAGTGTGAAATTCAGAGAAGAGGTCAGACAGAAAATGAGAGAAAGAGAGAGAGAGAGAGAGAGAGAGAGAAAGAGAGAGAGAGAGAGAGAGAGAGAAGTGTAGATGATGTGGCGATCGAGAAGCCGGATAAGAATTGGATTAGTAAGGAGGAAGTGAGAGCAGCTATTAAGAGGATGAAGAGTGGAAAGTCGGTTGGACCAGATGACATACCGGTAGAAGCATGGAGATGTTCAGGAGAGATGGCAGTGAAGCTTTTTAACAAGATTGTTTAACAAAATTCTGGAAGGTGAGAGGTTGCCTGAGAAATGGAGAAAGAGTATGCTGGTGCTAATTTATTTTTTAAATTAAGGGAGAGGTGAATATACCTGCAGTACCCACAGAGGAATAAAGTTGATTAGCCACATCATGAAGTTATGGGAAAGAGTAGTGGAAGCCAGGCTGAGGGAAGAGGTGACTGTCTGTGAGCAACATTAAGGTTTCAGGCTAAGGAAGAGCACTACAGATGCAATATTTACTTTGAGAATGTTGATGGAGAAGTATAGAGAAGGTCAGAAGGAGTTGCATTGTGTGTTTGTGGATTTAGAGAAAGCGTACGATAGAGTGCCAAGAGAGGTTTTGTGATATTGTATGAGGAAGTCAGGTGTGTCAGAAGTATGTGAGGGTGGTGCAGGACATGTATGAGGACAGTGTGACAGCAGTGAAGTGTTTAGTAGGAACGACAGACTGGTTCAAGGTGGAGCTTGGACTGCATCAAGGATCGGCGCTGAGCCCTTTCCTGTTTGCACTGGTGATGGACAGGTTGACGGACGAGGTCAGACAGGAGACTCCATGGACTATGATGTTTGCGGATGATATTGTGATTTGTGGTGAGAGTAGGGAGCAGGTTGAGAAGAGCCTGGAGAGGTGGAGGTACGTGCTGGAGAGAAGGGGAATGAAAGTCAGTAGGAGAAAGACAGAGTACATGTGTGTGAATGAGAGGGAGGGCAGTGGAGTTGTGCGGTTGCAGGGAGAAGAGGTGGAGAAGGTGGAGGAGTTTAGGTACCTGGGGTCAACAGTGCAAAGTAATAGAGAGTGTGTTAGAGAAGTGAAGAAAAGAGTGCAGGCAGGGTGGAGTGGGTGGAGAAAATGATAGCAGGAGTGATTTGTGATAGAAGAGAATCTGTGAGAGTGAAAGGGAAAGTTTATAAAACTGTGGTGAGACCTGCGATGTTGTATGGTTTAGAGACAGTGGCATTGAGTAGAAGACAGGAGGTGGAGCTGGAGGTAGCAGAGCTGAAGATGTTGAGGTTTTTGTTGGGAGTGACGACGACGGACAGGATTAGAAATAAGTTTATTAGAGGGACAGCGCATGTAGGACGTTCTGGAGACAAGGTGAGGGAGGTGCGATTGAGTTGGTTTGGACATGTGCAGAAGAGGGACATAGGGGATATTGGAAGAAGAATGCTGAGGATGAAGCCGCCAGGGAGGAGGAAAAGAGGAAGGTCAAGAAGGAGGTTTATAAATGTCTTGGGGCAGATGTAGAGGAGAGGGTAATATGGAGATGGATGATCTGCTGTGGTGACCCCAAATGGGAGCAGCCGAAAGAAGAAGAAGGTTTATTATAAGTTTTATTAGGCATATGGCACTTATGCCACAACAGCGTTTATTACTTTTCTATAGCAATGATTCTAACAGTATTTCCAGATTTACAGCATAATAACAAAGTTTATATTACAGTATAAACTGATCATCAAGGAGATGGTAACTCTTGACTGGAGCATCGGCACCATTATATGCAGTTAGATTCTGGACTTCCTAACCAGTAGGCCTGATGGGTTTTGCAATTATACGCACTCAGACCTCATCATAGACACTAGCAGTCCCACAGGGTTGTGTGCTGAGTTCACTGCTCTACTCCCTGTCGACCCGTGACTGCAAGTCTCTGCAACTACAAGATCCTCATCAATTATGCAGATGAGTCCACAGTGGCAGGTTACATAAGCAGCAATGATGAGTCAGCCTACAGGAAAGAGACCCAAAGCCTGGCATCATGGTCTTTCATTTACAACTTTACCTCCAATGCCAAGAAGACAAAGAAGCTTACTGTAGACGTCCAGAAAGTCAAAAGTGTCTCAAAGACTCGCTCCTATTTACACCAATTGGACACAAGTAGGGCATGTCTTTAACTTCATGGTCTTGGATGTCCACATCTTTGACAATCCATGCATTATTTTTTGTGTAACGTGGTTTATACATTGTATATTATTAGTCAATCTCTAATAGATACTGGACAAAAATGTTGGAACCTCTACATTATGTGGTAATTTAAAATTTTCTCTTTTTTTCTCGAACTAGGAGACCCAAACCTGTTTCTGCATGACAATACCCCAGTTTACTAAGATAGCTCCATGAAGATACAGTTTACATGAGTTGGAGTGGAAGATCTTGAGTGGTCTGCTATAGCCTCATCCAATCAGCATTGTTGATTATTTTTCTATAACAGCATGTTCTATTCCTTTCTCGCTACACCTTTTCTCAGTCTGTACACTAAACAGTGTATCATCAGCAGCAGGGTGTTTAAGAGAGTGACAAGTGATTTACATGAAAAAATCCATAGGAGGGAAAAGAGAAAGAGCAAATGACAAATGCTAAAGCTCAGAGGGTGGGAAGTAAAAGAAAGATGACAGAGAAGAGGGGGTGACAGAGAGAAAGAAAGACAGACAGATCGACAGGAGGAGGTGGCAGGGATAGGAGGAATAAAATATCACAGTCACTGTTTTCAGGAATGACTGATGGTATACAGCCGATATAAAAAAAAAGAGAAAGAGACGAAGATAAATCGTTTGAAAGGAATAAGTTAAGCACATCTACAAAAAAATCTCTTGTATAAAACACTAGGTTAACAAAAAGATTAAATTGGGGATTTATGGTACTCTTGTTTGTCACTGGGGGAAGGGTACAGGTACATATTTTAGTTAAACAGCTGAAAAGTGAGGACCGTGGTGTACCGATAAAACACCTTAACACTAACATTTATACACAGACACTTGAATCTAAACAACTCTGGTGAAATGACTTTCTAAGTGAATCATGATAAAGACTAAATAATTAAAGTTAAACCATGAAATTATTATTTTTTCAATTGAACCGTTTAAACAGTCCATATAAATTCTTTGAAGATATTGATGTGTCAGTCTAAATAGGTCATTTTAATAATATATTGGCATTGTCTAAGTAATTCATGATACAGTCCAGATAATTATTAGTTAATTAGTTAATTAATAGGCAATGATTTTGTCTAAGTGACACTTAATTCAGCACTTATACATCTTATAAGTCTTATACATTACAAATTGACTTTGTATAATATAGATAAATCAATTAATTTACGCACTTATTTTAAGACGTTCATGTGTCAGCTTAAATAGATCTATGTAAATAATGCATTGAGGTTGTCCACATGATTTATGATTCGCTCTAATTATTTACATAAACCATGAAATTACAGTTGTACAGTCAGAGTTTATACACTAGATACAAAAGTATTGGGACACATGCTTTTTTTCAACCATATGCAGTTCTTTCCTAAACTGTTACCACAATTGTATTGGATGTCTTAAGATGTGGTAGTATTAAACTTTGCCTTTATCTGAAATAGGAGATTTAAACTTGTTCCAGCATGACAATTACTTTGTGCAGATATGTAGATATGGTTTGCAAGGATTGCAGGGGAAGATCTTCAGTGGCCTGGTATAGATCTCTATAGACCTTTGGGAATGAATTTTAACAACGACTGCCCCCCAGGGCACCTCACCGCTCCTACATCAGTAGCTGAATTTACTAACACCCTTGAAGATGTACAAAATGCAAAACCTAAACAACTTCCTAGAAGAGTGGAGGTTATTAGAAGAGTAAATGGGGACTAAATTTGGAATGCAAAGTTCAACAAGCACAAAATCCTGGTCTGGAGTCTACAAACTTTGGTCCGCATGTGCTTGACACGTTTGTAATAAAACAGCTCCATCTATTGGACAGAGCTCATCGTTCAGTCATTTAATATTTATATCTTGCAGTCTGGATATACTGCAAGAATTCAAGATAACCCAAATAAATAAAAACACAGACACTTGGTTAGAGGTACACTGAAGCTTTTATTTGTAAGGCACAATAAATATATCCTTACTGCAGAATCCCAGTCTTGAATAATGAAACAAATTTGACTTATTTCCCAATCTCCCCCCCCCCTCAAATTTTCTCCTTGAACAAAAAGAAAAAGCCCAAAAGAAAACATTGTAACATTGATCTTCATAACACAACTGACACACACTTTCCAGCAAGAACACACTCGATTTTAACACATCACAAAATGGGAAGTGAAAAGAAACATACTAATTTTGGAGAGAAAAAAAAAAAAAGCTGAAAATTATTCAAAACAAAATGTTAAATTTACAGGTATTGAGAAAATGGATAATATATCTACAAACACAATCAACCATCATGTGGACCTTGGCTGACTACATAGCAATGTTAAGCTTCTTAATCATCGAACATTGTGATTTTTAAAGGAGTGTAAAAGAAAAATACTTCAGGTCCCAAAAAAAGACAAAGCTGATTGCTACCTAGTGTAACAACTACAGCCCAATTATTTATTTATTTATTTTTCCTGAAATACAACTATGCATGAATTTCAAATGTACGTCTTGGTCGATAAACAGGACCCTCAGGTCAGTCATTCATTTAAACAGCATACACTACAACATGTCCCTCACGCACACGCGATAAATGTAACTTTATACATACAAAAATGTTTACAAAATTATATGTATATCGATATATTTATACATATATTAGAAATCGTCCCTTCACAACAAACGCACACTTTTTGATTGGTAGTAATCTTTCCAGTAAGGTTTTGTCTACTTATCCTGCTTACCAGTTTGTTTATTTATTGATTTGTTTTTCGTGTGGTGATACGATCGAGATCAAGTGCAATCAACAGAACAATTTGAAACAAAAAAAAAAAACTAAAACAACAAACAAAAAAACCCCAAGGTGATCAGTGTTTAATCGTTTATACTGGTATATAAACAAGATGAAATGCACACGTACAGTAATGAAGCCTTACTCTAAAATATGTTCTAGCAGATCTTCAGCTTTTTTATGTGTGCAACTGAAGGACTAGATAATGCAAAAAAAAAAAAATAAAAAATAAAAAAAACCCTTCAAAACTTGATCCAATGTGATCCAAAAAATGTGGAAACTGAAGACTTGAGGACTCGTGTCCTTTCAAAGTGTTGATTGCCAAAATTTTGATGGCATATACTAAAATACATACAGTACAAAACAACACTTTTCTATTCTATCATAAAAACACACACACACTCAAACAAAAGCATGTTTCAAATGAATTCTGCGCTTTCCTTCTCTTTACACTCCTGAAGGCCTGGAGATTTGCAGTTTGATCATTTCCCCACTCAAAAACATCTAAACACCAGTGGAAACCACCAAACCAGGTCTCCCAGCCGAGACCTCGGTTTATAAGCATTAGAAAGGTTTGTACTATAGGTAGTAAAATCTTAAAAGCCACAACGGGATCAATACACTTTCCACACCAGGAACAACATGTTCTTGGGGAAATTCTGCCACCCTGTGGTGACATGACAGAAAAATGTTGGGGATGTTCCCCAGAAAATGGTGTTTTTTTTGTTTGTTTTTGTTTTAAAGGAGCTGAACTATAAACTTTGGAGAAGACTTGGGAAGCTACAACATGGCATGAGCCCTGTAATTATGACTAAAGCTGAAATACTGTTGGGAATCCATTGAATTGATTGGACATTTATCAGCCATATGCTGGTTGTACTTCCTTGAGAACTAGGCGGCCATCTTGGTTTCACTCGTGGTCTAACTCTGCATTTCCACTCTGCAAGGTTTACCACCCCAATTAAACATTATACTTATATAAAAGTGATTATTAACCGTCTTTATGCTGCTTACGTTAAAAAAAAAAAAAAACCCTGAAATTGCATTATTTAGTCTTCCAAAATGTAAAACCCCATCCCCCGTTTCAGCAAAGCAGCAAAATGTAAAATAGGGTCATAATCACTACTAAACTGATTCTGGACCGAACCCAGTACCGCAACTGATGATCGTGTCCGAACGCCTAATATGTGCTGAAAATAAACCCAGACCTTTAGACTCAACCCTGTACTTTCCACGCTAATCATTTCCACTGTACTTCCTCTTCGAAATGACGCACCAGGCCTTCACCTGCTCTTCTGTACTTAAAGAAATGAGCCGTATTTGCATTGTTCAGCCTGACATCTGGGCCAGTTGTAAAAGATTGCGCTGTACTTTCAAGGCAAAGCACATCTGATACTGCAGCCTAAATACTGAGGCTCGAAGCGTCAGCCTTAGTGTTCATTTCCTTTTCTGAGCGGAAACAATAGGACCTTGGTCCATCACCGAACGAGATCTATAAAAAACATTATTTAGAGCATCTTGGTCAGAAATCGATTCATTCAGGAAACAGGTTTCAAACTAAGTGCTTGCCGGACAACACTTCTAACAAACAGATCTCAGGAGTGCAGGTTTTTGTTTCAAAGTGCATTCTGGGTATGTCAAACATAGCTACACAACCCACAACCCAGATTCCCACGTGCATACAGCTTGAAACAGAAAAGAATAGCAGGGAGAAGGGAAGAGAGGCAGAACAATGCACCACCTTTAGTAAAAGAAGGAGGAAAGCGTTCTAGCTCATATACCCCATTAGTCGCTCGGAAAGCGGTTCGCCCCCCTGCAGCAAAGCGCGAAAAGACCGCAATGAAAAGCGAGAAACCGAGTTGGGCGTTCGTGTCTGCTTTCGAAACGGGTCATAAATAACAAGCGGTGTGCCTGGGTCAAGATAGAACTGAGCGTTTATCCATTTCGAGTTACACTCAATGCTCTTGTCACAACTTAAATTACAGCAGTTTTGAACAGTTGCTTCCTCACAAGCCTTTCCTGAGGTTACTAAGACAAAAAACACGCTGCCTGTCGTATTACAGAGAAAGCACAAAGCACAAAATCCCGTGTTTGATAACCTAGATCTAATAGACACTTAAAGCTGAACAAGATGATCAAATGGAACTTTCTGGGTTTTCTGTCATACTCCATAAGAATGCCAGATTTGCAAGACTGAGGTTTGTGCTGCCATGCTGAGGTGCTGCCATGCTGATTTGTTTGCCCAAATGCATGCGGTTGTCAATGGACTTTGAGTTTATGACAAGAATCTCGGCACAGGGAAGCATGGTGGTGGTAGTTCTGGTCACGCTGAGAGTAACACTCAGCCTCTTAGCTGATACTTGGACTAATCTCTACATAGTAAAACGTGGTGGTGGTAGCTCTGGTTATACTTATAGTAACCCCTCAGCCTCTTGTCTACTTCGCAAAAAAAAAAGAAAAAAAAGAAAAACATACACTGAAGCATGGTGGTGGTAGCCCATGCTGAGAGTAACCGTCAGCCACTTGGCTGCTGCTTATGAGTTTCATGATGCTACCACCACCACCACCACCACCACTGTGTTTTAGAAGATGCAAAACTAATATACAAAACATTATAAATCCTTAAGGGGAATGAATCTTTTAGCAACACATTGTAACTTGTCTATTTTTTGTTTTGTTTTTTTTTAAGAAAAAAAAGGGATGCACACACAATTTGTTCTTAAAAAAAAAAATGCAAACTACTGATATTTTTTTCTTCCTCCTGCAAAGTATCTTTAAAACAATATGATTATTATTATAGATCCACTTTCCATGATCACAAACTAACTACTGCACATCTGTAAAATGCAAAGCAGTTAAAGTGAGATATATAGAAACGAACAGGGTTTTTATACAGTATCACTGCTGATTTGGCTAATTGTGCTTTCAGAACATCTTCCAAACTACATCCGATTCGGCCAAGAGGGAATCAAGAAATGACGGATTGTCCCGAGAGTCTTGAGAGACGGGTTAATCCAGAAGCTGCTCTGTTTGACTAGCTTGTACAAGGGGGAGGTCTGGAAATAGCTGATGATAGAGAAAAGTCTTGCAGGCTGCAGGAAGCCTTGGATCCTACATTGGAATCATTTTAATAATAAGCTTTCAAAATCCAAAACACAAAAGAGGAAACAGGGATGGCAAAAAACAGGCTAGGAAATTAAATGTAAAGCAAATTAAAAACAAAGACTCTTACAAAGAATTGTAACGCAACTACGAACGAATTGTTTATTCTAAGGCATGCATATTGAAAAAAGCAAAAGGCTGCGAAAGGTAAATGAAGATAGGAAAAAAAAAAAAACAACAATGCTGTGCTCTTTTCATTGTCTCTCTGTGCTTTCTTGGCCTCGGTGAGAGAAGCGTTTCAAGTGGACTTTAGTCGGATTTGTCTCCGTCGTCGTCACGGTGAGTGTCGGCGTTGTTCGCAGCTTCGCGGGCGTTCTTCTCTTCTTTGGCAAGGTGAGCGTGCGATGCCAGGATGCTGGAGAGAGAGAAGAGACCCGGAGCAGTGGAGGAGGAGGAGGATGAAGGCAGGGACGGAGGGGTCAAACCCAGGGGCAGTGGAGCCATAGGAAGAGCCAAACCCTGCAGTTGAGAGAGCTGGTGGGCCTGGAGCTGCTGCTGTGCACAACACACAACACACACACACACACACACACACACACACACACACACACACACGGGTAAGAGTGAGCAAACAAAACCCATATGGCTTAGAAAGCCAGTCTACAGACACAGAGGTTAAATGGGCCACTCATGCAGAGAGGTTACAGATGGTGCGTGCACGCACACACATACGGTTGAAGGTTACACATACATAACAATAAACAAGAAAAGCATTGGGAAAACAAATAGGCAATAAGGAAACAGGATGGAGAGAGACAACAAACATGCTTCTATATTTTACACACACAAGCAAGATTTGAGAAGTATGAAGCAGACGGCCTACCCGAATGATCGAGTTCATCTCTGGTGGAGTGACCTGCTTGGCTCTTTCAATCGCTCCCAAGACCTGCTGTTGATGCTACACACAAAACACACACAGACATATTGCAGTCATATATATGACTCCGGTCATTGACTATTATTAAAGCTTTCTAATGCTATAGCTATACCGATTACAGACCACTCGCTGCTACTAAAGATGGTTCCACACAAAACAGTCTTAAGATCCATGAGGTTACTGTGGAAGGTTAAACTCAAGAACCATAATGATGGATCTGGACTGTAATTAATATATACAGTCTGCTATAATGGCTTAAGCCTGCAGTCACCATGAGCAGAATAATGGCTCTTCATCCATCTCGTCACAGTTGACAACATTGATGGAACTATAATGAATGGATGAGGACGTTTTTTTCCCCCTCATAAGATCTCAGAGTTTTCCCTTGAAACTGTCGTCACCGGATCGCTCATTAGGTATAAACTTAGAGACTCATTTCTAAATGTAAAATGTATATTTGTAACTATTTTTTTTTCTATGAAGCTACATTGGGATAATGTCCATTGTTAAAAGCATCGTTAAATGATGCAGCGAGATGTAAAATACAACACTGCACGATTTGTGCTGACTTTTCAACTATATGTGGTTCTTCACAAATGTCTCTGGATGCTGTAGCATTAGATTTTCCCTTCACTTGAACTAGGAGACCCAAACCTGTTCCAGCATGACAATGCCAAACTTCATGAAGATCTGCTTTACAGCGGTTGGAGTGGAAAATCTCGAGTGGCCTGCTATATAGCTCAGACCTCAAACCATGATTTTTTTTAATATAATTCTTTGCTACTGTAACATGAACATTTTCCCCACTGTGGGCCAAATATCTTATCTTCTGGTTTGGAACGCTGATGAATTGCACCCCAGGCCTTCTCACCCTACATCAGTACCCATCGTTTGGCTTTACTTATACCACTGTGGCTGAATGAGCACAAATCTCCACAACATCTTTACAGAATAGTGGATGTTATTATATATATATATGTATCATATATATAATAATGTGGCATGTACAAAAAGCACAAGAATCTTGTGCTCAGGTGTCCACAAACTTTTGCCTATATAATGTATATATTATCCTGGTATGTCATGGGGTAACAGGGTGTTGATGTGAGCAGGACGTCTACTGCAACTAAAATTAACACTCCAATGAAATAAGTGTTCATTTGTATATCAATAAAAAAAACAAAAAAAAACACAAAAAACAAAATCAGGAATCCGATGCTACAGAAGCTGAAGATTAGAACAAGGTGACTACCAAGTGCGCCTTTACATTGATGCAGATTACATCACCAAGGTCACATTTTCCCCCTTATTTTGATGTGTAAATGAACTAAAGCTCTTGACCTGCATCTGCATGATTCAAGTCCTTCCTTTCAAGTAACCTCAGACATTGGTGAAAAGACATATAAATGAGATATTCTTGATAAAACTAGGGCACTTTATTATTTGACAGGGTATAATGAGACATTTATTCATTTGGAAAAAGCTTTTAACCAAATGACAAATGAAACAAGATTCAATCCTCTATAAGCAATAAAGGGCTCTAACAGTAAAAGGCATATTATGAGAGTGTATACTGAATCACAAAAAAAAAAAAAAAAAAAAAAAAAAAAAAAAACCATATATAAATACGCTTTATACCTCTTGGGAGAGGTAGGGCAGCACCTGCGCGCAGATGGCATTCAGCCGCTTTACGATCTCGGCCTGAGATTGTAAAGAAGAAAAACAAAAACAAAGCATAATTCAAGACAGTGTTCGTAGCTTTAATACATTTGTTGAGTTGAAATAAAGTATAGGCCATTCAACAACAACCAAAAAAAAAAGCACTATATAGGGAACCTAAAGAAAACATGGCAACCCACATTTGGCTAAAATGTTCAGCTCTCTGACTTTAAATATAAAACAGATTATTCTAAAGAAACAACAGTATTGTCTACTCATTAACACACTATATGGACAAAAGTTTGTGGACACCTGACCATAAGTATGGTATGTGATTTTTCCAATTAATCCCAAAGGTGTTTAATAAGGGTTGAGGTCAGCGCTCTATAGTATATAGGTCACTCAAGATCTTCATGGAGATTGGTACATGCACAGAGGCATCGTCATGCTGGAACAGGTTGATGTAATACTACCGCAAGAGTCAGGTGTCCCATTACTTTTGTCCATATAGTGTATTGATTATGTGCACATACAACACATCGTCACACACATTAACTTAGACCACACTGCAGTCTCTTACCTGTTTGTGCATTTCGATGTTGAGGCCATAAGACATCTCGTAGTACTGCAAAAACAGCAGACAGGAAAATGTATTAAACAGGCTGTATTTCGAACTCAGCTCTGTGCACACCACATTACCTTCAGTACTCCTTCAGCACATTACCTTCAGCACACCGAATGAGCCCTTAGTAACTGTGGGAGCAAAATTTTATAGCCAGAACACAAATTCGCAATATCACAAGCCACTACACCGGAGTCTGCATGACGGCACGGTGCGCAACACAGCAAAGATGATCAATTAGGAGCACACTGACATGACCACTCAGCCTACAATTTGATTACACTGTGTGTGTGTGTGTGTGTGTGTGTGTGTGTGTGTGTGTGTGTGTGTGTG
>JAAIIK010000040.1:2222299-2233075 GCA_014706435.1 Silurus glanis
CATGGTGGTGTTTTTTTTTTTTTTTTTTAAATGAATGAATTAATAAATTAATAAACACTAAAGGTTTAGTGCTATGCTTACTTGCAAAGCTGCACATGTGCACCATTTCCCAACCTTTAAGCCTTTTCTGCAGATCTTTCAGGAGAAAGGCCAAATCTGAATGCACTCAATGAATAAATGAATACTCCAGTTTTGCACAATGTGAACAAAATGCAAACCCAAAGTAATCCAGACGTCCAGATGCGTGCATGCATAAATCAAATCCAGCTCTCGTGCTGATGTTTAGACAGTTTAAGTGAAGATTTGGAGATGCTGAAACGCTAGAATAACCGCACACTTACCGAGTGTCTGGCTTGTGGAAACATCATGTCAGGTTTTTCTTGTTGTTTCTTTCTTCTCCAAGTGAAACCGAACCCAAATCCTTTGTTTGAGGTGTGTAGTTTTTAGGTTCTGGATTATAAGGGTTGAAAAATAAACCGGATTGTTCACGCTTTGCCTCTGATCGTGTTTTTTTTTGGGGAAAAAAAAAGAGGATCTGAAAATGCGATCAGCGCGTGCACAAACTAGCTAGCTACAGCACGGCTACACAGCTAGCCTGGACCAGGAACTTCAGCTAAGCTAGCTTTGCTTGTCCAAACCAGCAGGATCATACAGAGAGCTGGCCACGACTGCAAGCAAATACAATTACAAAGGCTTTCTGACAAAGCAAACAATCCAGATCGTGTGTGTGTGTGTGTGTGTGTGTGATTATTATTTTTTTGGAGGACAATCCAGCTGCCAGGGAAACGATCAACCCCCAAACAACACACGACACCAACACCCTGCGAAAATCCCTCACACAGAAACAGAAATCGGGGCTCGAAGATGCCGATCCGCTCCTTTGAACGCTTCTAGATCCGTGTGTCTTTATCCGGTTGTGCTGCGAATCAGTGTAAGCTGTGGGATGGACGCGGAGCGCCGAACGCCCATTTTACATGTCAAACGGATTCGATTACAAAGTGCGGAAGTGCGGACGCATTGACTCCGCCCACTTTATCAAATCCCCACCCCCTCACGCAACACCCTTGTTAGCGGAGTGACGCTGCGGCTAAATTAGCATATTCAAATCGCTTCAATCAGTATGCAAAAGGAGGTCATGGAGAAATGTTCCCTGGGTAATATTAATCGTTTATCATTACACACGACTGATTATTCTTTATTTAAAAAAATATATTTGTTATTAGAAAAAATATATTTTTTTTATATTATAAAAAATAACCAAACCGGTGAATAAGCAGTGGAGTTTTATCTGAATGATTTCTTAGTTATAATAATGATAATAGTAATAAAAATAGTAATAACAATATTAATAATAATAATAATAATAATAATAATAATAATAATAATAATAATAATGATTAAAAAAAGTGTAAAACCTTCTTTGGATTGTTTTGTGTTAAATGCCTCGTGAAAGCTTGGTTATATTATTTTATAATCTTATGCTGCCCCCTTGTGGTTAAACTGATTTATTTCCGCCTGCTGTAAATCTGCACCCATTTTGATAACTGTTACATTTTGGCAATAGATCTTTAGTTTGATAAAGTGGTAAGATTTTGATGTTAATGTTAATTATAACTGGTGTTTCCAATTTGAAAATCAGGGTGTACAAAATGTCATTATTACAAGAAATTAATTCTTGGCACTTGACTGCGAATGGTCTTGCTTTAGTCTTGCTTTACTTTCATATTTCTTCACTATCACATTCTACATTTATTCCACATTTGTTTCACTCTTCTGAGAAGATGTTTCATTTGGAGATTTGTGCTCATTCAGCCACAAGGGTGTTAGTAAAGTCAGGTTTGGGTCTCCTAGTTCAATTATGCATCTGAAGACATTCAATACAATTGTGCGCCTCCAATGTTGTGGTAACAGTTTGGGAAAGAATCACATGTGGCTGGAAAAGTCAGATGTCCCAATACCTTTATTCATATAGTGTATAAAACAAGATGCACAAGAAGATAGTAATGTACTGGACAACTGTTTTGCTAGTGCTTTGTTCAAAGTAGAATGGTACACTTGTGAAGGTCAGTAGAATTTTTAGAACTTGTTTCAGGATCTTTAATGATCATACCATTTCAATGATGGATCAGATCATTTGTAACCTGCAATACTGCAATGCAGTGGATCTCTTTAGTTTGTCCAATTCTTTATTGTGTTTGATCTCTGAATAGTCTCCATTCAGAACAAATCTCTGCTCTGCTGCTGTTCAAATCATGAAGCATCAACAGCTTCTACAGAGCAGGATGTTGGGACTGGAAGGCTTGTTAATGTTTTAATCGCAATTGCAATTCACCTCATAGCCAGTAGAAGGCGGTAAATATTACAGACTGTTTCTTTAATATTACATGAAGCCTGCACTGGGTTATTTCTATGACTCGCTTGCTGGGTTTAGCATTTCGGGTCAGGTATTTGGGTCAAAGTGACCTAAACTGGGATGATAATGGGAGACTCAACCTGCTGGTTTGGGGATGTGGACCTGAAAGCAAATAGACATTTTGAGTCATTTTTTGGGGGATTTTTTTGGACTTACAAATCTCCGCAAAGCAGACACCAAAATCTAGTGGAAAATCTTCCCAGAAGAGTGGAGGCTATTATAACAGCAAATAGGGAATAAATGTGTTATGGAATTAAGGTTTTCACAACATTTTGTCCATATAGTGTATCTCCAAGTGTCAAAATTTGGACGTCTGAGACACAGAAACAAATTTTAAACCAACTAATATGGTTAATAATAATAATAATAATAATAATTAAAAAAAACAGCCTTAATGGGTTAAAACAACCCATACAGGGTTCGTCCCTAATGAACCGAATGTGGTTCATTCGGACCAAAAGTTGCATAATGTATTAAAGTTTTTTTTGTTCAGTAGTAGGAATATATCTCCATATAATATCTGACATTTAATAGATGAAGCATGCATCCAAAATCTAAGCAATTTTTTTTTACATATGTTATAATATATATTTAAGGTGTTGTAGTGGTTCTGATCAATTTTAGCTTTTATTTTCTCTGCAACAAAAATTGTTTGCTTCTCTTCCCTACACAACTCTCTGGTCTTTATGTTGGTTTGTCTGTAAAAAAACAAAAAAACAAAAAACAAACATCAAATGCTGTCTTTACTGGCAAAACCAAATGTTCAAAACCAGCATTATAGCTATTAATTATTGTAACAAACATTCTAACAGGATCACATTTGATTCTGACCATGTTCTACAGAGGGACCATCGAGAGCATCCTGAGCAGCTGCATCACTGCCTGGTTTGGGAACTGCACCGTCTCGGACCGCAAGACCCTACAGAGGATAGTGAGGACAGCTGAGAAGATCTTTGGAGTCTCTCTCCCCTCTATCATGGACATTTACACCACACGCTGCATCCGCAAAGCAAACAGCATTGTGGACGACCACACACACCCGTCACACACACTCTTCACCCTCCTGCCATCAGGGAAGCGGTTCCAAAGCATTCAGGCCTCACATCCAGACTGTGTAACAGTTTCTTCCCTCAAACCATCAGGCTCCTCAACACAGAACTGAACTGAACTCTCTCTCTCACACACACACACACACACACACACACACCTGTACAACAAGGGCTCAAACACACAACCATACTCACTTCACACATTCATGTCTTCATTACTACAAACTGGTGACATGCCATTTTTGCACATCTTTTTTTGACTGCTGCTATTGCTCTTTCGCACAACATTTTGTTTAAATTTTTGTTGTGTTGTCTTTGCACTGTTTGCACCAGGTTGCACACGATGCACTTTATGTGGTGAGGACACTTGCAGTCCTTAGAGCTACATCACAGAAAAACACAGGGCTATGTTGTTGTATGTAGCACCAGGGTTCAGGAGGAACGTTGTTTCATTTCACGGTGTACTGCCTCAGCTATATATGGTTGAATTGACAATAAAAGCTTCTTGACTTGACTTGACTGATCATGTAAAACCACCAGCTAGTCTTATATACAGAAGAAGATTGTATAATGTAGGAAGCATGTTTCTTCTATATACAGGAGATTGTATAATGTATGTGTTTGATGAAACTTATTTTAAACATTGAAGAGACAACTTCAGGAATTAAGACTTTGTTACAGTGTTACACATTGTTAGCAGTACCACACAAAATTATTTACTCTCGTTAAATGTTTGTTTTATAATGTTATCTGGATCTGGAAATTGAATTCAATGGTATTTTAAACACAGCACATTTAATTAAAATAGATGCAAAAGGTACTATTTTATTGACATGCAATTTATCAATACTTAGTGGAACTGTTTGGCTGCCATTACAGATCAAACATGTCTTCCTGGGTTAAGTCTTTTATCAGCTTTGTACAGGTACATCTGGATCCCAATACTCTTCTGTGCAAATTTGCTCAAGCACCAACTGACTGGATGGAGTATGTTAAAGAGCAAATAAAACAGATTCCCAATAGGATCGAGTTTCAGTCAAATCCCACTTTTGATCCACTTAAGAGTCCAGTGTAGCTTTGACAGTGTATTCGGATTGAACCTTTGTCCTTGTGTAAATTCTATATCGCAGACCCAAAACAGAACTTCTAGGATTGCCCCGTGTTTGGATCCTTCAAACTTGCCTTCAACCATGAGCAATCTCCCAGTTCCTGCTGAGGAAAAGCATCTCCTTCGACTCAATGCCACCACCACCACCATGCTTCGCTATGGATGATCGCTATGATATGGATGATCGCTATGGATGAACATCTATCTGTACTTCTTAACGATGTCCACACGTCTCTGCACTGCTATAGCCTTTACTGTATATTTATTCACTGTACATATGCTGACATATCACATGCTGTAAATATGCCACATTTATCTGCACGTTTGCTACTTTTTGCACTTCTGGTAGATGCCAAACTGTACCTGTACTATGCAATGACAAAGTTCTATCTCTCTATCTATCTCTCTATCCATCCATAGTATAAGTATTTGGTTTCTGCCATATCTATACCTTTGTGTTTACAATTTGAGACTTGAACACAATTCGACTAAATCCTTACTGATCAGTGATCAAGGTTTAAAACAAATGACCAATTAACAGAAACGTGTCAACGTGCAATGTTGTGCAACAAAGTCAAAGAAAACAGTCAAGACAGGCAGCAAGTATAGGAACAAATTTATTTAAATTTTAAAACAGATACTTTATTTTTTTGATAGATTTTTTTTTTTTAATAGATTTTTTTTTAGAAGGCGGTTATGAAAATCTTTTCCATGTTTGAATGAGGTTCAGGCAACAGTGGTTGAAATGCAATCAATACAAATAAAAAAACTAAACAAAAAAATATGGCGAGAATGTTGTAAATCAATAACCAATATGATCCCTCGTCTTGAGGGGTTTAATATTAATATATTTTCTTAGCCCATAAACTCTGATCAACACTGAGCACATGCATTTTAAAAATGACAATTTATCAATTTAAAAAACAAAAAACAAAACAAAATAAAAAACGGCAGTTTCTTTTAAATCTCGAATACAGAATAGTCAATGTTTTTTTTTTTTTTTTTTTCTTCTTCTCATATTTAGTGTTTCTGTTGGACTTTAAAAATGGGGCCCATGTCTCATCCTTCGTTCCTTGAGGGATTCGGTTGGCAGTTGGCACTTTATACAGGGGGGGGGGCGGGGGGGAAATAGATATTTCACATGCCACTCTGACAGAGGGGAAAATTTTCTTCGATTTGTCCAAAAACGAAAAAAGTGGTGAAAACGTATGTGACTTTCAAACAAGCATTTTAAAGTAGAAATAATACAAAATATTACCAACTCATTCCTCTTCATGGAGTACGACTTATTCGAATCACACACTGTTCCGGGTTCTTTGCTAATGCCTTTTTTATTGTGTAAACGGTGATTCATGCTAAAACTCGAAACTAATTTCCAATACTGTGCTATGGGTGTAAAGGAATACATGATTTTTATCAGAATTATTGCAATCAAATCATCTGCTTCACTGCGTATTTTAGGTGCCTCGTGTTTCCTGAATTGTTTGCGATACTGAAAATAGCCCACATACACTATATGGACAAAAGTATTGAGACACCTGACACCTCCAGCCATATATAGTTTCTCCTTCATACTGCTACCATGGGGATGAATTGAAATGCTAACTGCACCCCAGGGCTTCTCACCCTACATCAGTACCAGACTTTAACACCATTGTGGCTGAATTACAACAAATCTCCAAAAGAACACTCCAAAATCTAGTGAAACATCTCAGAAGAGTGGAGGCTATTATAAGAGAGCAAATAGAGACTAAATGTAGAAAGGGCCGTTCAAAAAGCACAATCTTACAGTCAGGTGTCCACAAACTTTTGCCTATAGTGTATTTCATCAAGTATTTTTCTTCGAATGACTTAATCTGTTCTACTTTTTAAAAGGTCTTTGGAAGCTTTACTATCTTAGTGGCATAAGAACAACAACAAACATCAACACTTACAAAAAAAAAAAAAAAAAAAAAAAAAGTGCATACAAAATAATCAGACCAGTACATTTCTTAAGTCTTCAATGGACATCCATTACAATCGAACAAACTTTTTTTTTTTTTTTTTTTTTCACAGAAAGTACATGACTGGTGCATGTTCTAAATTTGTATTCAGAGTTTTAGGTGTTTAGAAAGCCAGGGCTGTAGAGAATAAACAAATACTGGTGTGCAAAACTGAAAAGTGATCCGGTTTTATATATTCAAATCACAAGTAAAAAAACCTTCAGATTATTAGGAACCAAATCAGCATTCGAAATTTCTCTCTTAACTTCTCCACTTAGGCTCTGATTTACTCTGTGTGTGTGTGTGTGTGTGTGTGTGTGTTAGTTAAAGCATGGGAATAATTTTTTAGGTGTTTGCCTAAATGCAGAGGTGCCAATATTATTAACAAGAAAACCCATATCTGGATTACACTTGCTTTTTACTACACAGTACGCAAAATGTTTCCCCACATGGATCCAGCAGGCTGAGCATCGCTGGTGTACATCCTCAGAATTATGCACCAGTCTTATGGATTTTCTACATGAGTAAAATCTATGGAATATAAAGTCAGACAGACAGGGAAGAGTTGTTAAATACAAGTGGCATGTATTGGAGCTCGCTTTTGATCCTATATAAAAGAGATGAGGTGATCCAGTTGCTTCTTTGCTCTAAGCAGAAACGGGCCTTTAGCTGAAAAAGCATAGACTTTAGATGTATTTAGTAATACTGAAATAAAGGAGTAAAGCACAGCTAAAGCACGTTACAGCTAATTCATGCATCATGGCACCTCTGCATATGAAACGGGGTGGGATGCTGTCTAGGCATCAATTTAGTAGGTACTCGAGCACAATGTTCATTTCGGAAAACTTCAAGAAACAGCTTTAACATTAAATATTCTGTGCTTGTTCACTCCTTTGCTGATTAAACTAAACATTTATTTCTTTTTGCATATTGCAAACCCCTTTAATTAGATTGACTTTTTTTTTTTGGTATACTTTTGCTCTGTGAGGTCATTTACATGCTTTTTTCCCCCTGCAAAACATTTATAGCCATGAGAATGTAAATTAGGGCGGGATCGGAATAAATCAGGACCATAGTGTTTTGCTGTTCGTATCTTTTATTATTTACCTACTCAAACATGTCATGTTGCTTTCAAAGACGAAGCAGTAAATCTAATCTTTTGTGAATGAAGCGGCTGAACCATTAACACTATTAAACTCGGCTCCTTTGTCTTTTAACAAACTGCACTTTGCTCTTTGGACTCGAACGAGACTTTTCTCGTGTCGCCTCTTCACCTGTTCTGGCTGTGAGGATTTTATGCGTTTTTTGATGAACTACAAAGAAAACCTGTAGAAAACGGCAACACCTTTTCCACCAGCTCATTGTTGGTACAATGGTGAACACACTGCATGTGATTAGGAAAAGCAAGGAATTGCACGCTTTTAAATTCTATCAGTGATTAAAAACGTTTCCTATTTATTTTAAGAGGTTTAACTGAAGATCACGTGGAAATCTGACAACAAACATTTAGAAACGAAATCTGGATACTGTAAAATCATGTTGCCAATGTGTTTTTTTCCCCTCAGGGACAAAAAGTAAATAAAATGCAATAAAAGGTAATATATATCTATAGTTTTGTACAGCAGAAAAAGACCCCACTGACTTCAAATCTAGTCCATAAATTAGATAAATAAACACTTTCTTTTAGTTCATCTGTCGATCATCCCCTTCTTGAAAATCATTTAATATCTTTGTATACTGAGAGTAAGAACATTAACACCGTAAGAGGGGGCCGTATTCGTGGATGATTATCACACTATTGCTCATAACCGCTTTCATGTACAGATGTCTTCTGAATAAATCATTGTGAAGGAGGGTAAAAAAAAAAAAAAAATAATTAAATCACAGTATCAATAATATTGTAATTCAGAAGAAACCAACCGAAACCATATACGATTACGACGTAAAATATTTTTCCGTTTTGCCAAATATACTGTACCACAGACTTTTTATTTTACATAAGCAATAAAGTGTATAAGTATTTACAAATATAAATATACACAATCAATGAACTTGCAAATTCCTGCACCCCCCACCCCCTCCCTCGCTTAACGCTAGCTCCCGACGATGAATGAAGCTAATTTAATGTGTCTCCACAAACTCTTTCACAACATGTCTCTGCATTAAAAAAAAAAAAAAAAAAGATACAAATAAAATTTAAAGTGTGCGCGTCAGGTCGCTACTTGGGTGATATTGGAGAATTTGCAAAAAAAAAAATAAAAAAAATAAATAAATAAATTTGTTACAATACTAATGACATATGCAGAGTTTGGTACCATCAACTGAAAAAAATAAAGGAGAGTGTGAGGGTAGGGGAGAGGAAGAAAAAGAAAAACAACTACAAAAAAAAAAAACTAGCAGTATCTATGTGAAAAGAATTCATAAAAATCAAACACAAAAATCCCTATCGGAACATCTTAACCTGTGTGAAAATTGTCAAAACGATACCTACAGAGTCGATATCTGTACTACACACTGAGAAATGTTTTCAATTTTCTAACCCATTTTGATTGAGACGCTGTTATACATCATGATAACAGCTGTAACTATAATTACCTATTATTAAAACTTTAGATTTCTTTTTAAAAGATCATTGGAGCAACATACACTGATTGGTCTGCATAACCTCGACCTTATTCTGGCGTTACATCTGATTTCCCCTCCCCCGATTACAATGCTCACAAAGTTTACATTCATCAATGCGAGCTGAAGTCTCGTCTTGCGCTGCCATGTGGAACCCGCTGGATAAACCCGGACACTCCGACTCCTCTGAAAATGTGTAATGGAGCCGTTCAGAACTTCTAGCACCACAGCGCTTGTCCTTGTGTCCGCGTGTAAATAAGAGGAGACATTTTTTTTTGAAAGCTTTTTTTTTTTTTTTCCTCCTTCCCTCCATTGGCAGGTTAAAAAAACAAAAACAAACAAACAATCCATCCTTCCATCTAGCCATCCAGGCAGGCAGGCAGAAAGAAGAAGTGACTGGAGGAGCAGAAGGAAAGGTGAGGGATGTCGATTCCAGTTTCCGCTAGCATCTTTATCGATAAACATATCGTCTGCTCAGTTCTGCCGTTTCAAACCTGTAATCTTTTTTTAAAAACGAGAATGAAAACGTGTCTGTAACCCTGCTCCCCGTCATCAAACAGGGGGAACATATCCCAAGGGTCAAATTCAAAGTAAAGGAAGGAGGGAGGGCTGTAAGGATGGAGGGAGCGAGGCCTTGGACAAGAGCTGCCGACGAGAAAGTGGACGAGCTTTGGCAAAAAAGACGGAAGGTAAAAGCCGGAAACATCTGCAACACCTTGACACAGCTGGACAAAAAAATAGGAGGCTGGAAAACAAAGTGGAACCGTAGGCAACGGAGTTTGTGTTGTGTGTGTATAAGTGGGGGTGTGTAAGAGTGTGTGCGTGTCTGTTCTGTGCTGAACTGTGCGAGTTGTCCCCGGCGATGCCGGCTTACACCAGGTTGTACTCTTTGAGGTTGAGCTGCAGGATGGTGTCCTTCACGGCGGCGAAGACGAAGCGGATGTTCTCTGTGTCCGTGGCGCAGGTGAAGTGCGAATAGATGATCTTGTCGCTGTCTGGGTTCAGGTCCACAAACATCTTGAGGATGAACTCCCTCGCTGCTTGCGCGTCACGCTGGGGCCCTGAAAGAGGAAGACCACGGAGCGCGATTCTTAAAGAAAGTGCTACTCAAGTTTTAATCGCATGATGTGACCATCCAAAAAAAAAACCCTCCACAAACAAACTTTCATGTATAAACTGTTACAATTGTTGTCCCCGGATGTGTATTGGTGTGTGCTGCATATTTAATTGTGATCAAAGGCAAATTAATTATTCTTTACACGCACAGACTATATGGTCAAAAATATTAAGACTTTTCCAGCCATATATGGTATTTTCTCAAACTGTTAAAAAGTTAAGGGCACGCAATTATATAGGGTGTATTTGAATAGGAAAGAACTTGAGTACCCTGATATAAAGCTCTGACCCCAAACCTACAGCGTGAAACTGGTCCGTGCAAAAAAGGCTGGGGACTGCTGCTATTACAGTGTACGAAAAAGTTAAGAACTGTACGTTAACATACAGTCATATTAAATTGACAAAGAAGTGCATCACTAGTCAGATTTTATTCTTTCTTTCTATCTATCTATCTATCTATCTATCTATCTATCTATCTATCTATCT
>JAAIIK010000040.1:2242460-2254664 GCA_014706435.1 Silurus glanis
CACACACACACACACACACACACACACACACACACACACACACACACGGCCAAAAGAAAACGAAATGTTGCTAAAAATATTTTAATAAAAATATTTATTTTAATAAAATGAAACCAAAAAGAGTTTGTTAGAAGGTTAAATATATGTGGTGCTAATACTAGATATACTAGATACTAAGCAGTTAAAGTGGTACATTTCATATTGAAATAATGTGAGGAAAAACAGACTATTATTAATAATAATAATCTGTATTAATCTTCATCAACTTATAATTACACTTTCTCAACATGATGACCTACTTACAGTTCAGTGAAGTTTCCTGCAATAATGTTGCAGAGCATGCGAGATTTAAAGCTCAATTCATTCCTCCCAATTCAACAGGGTGATGGAGCAGCACTTTCATCCTTTAGCTGTTCTACATGGATCCTGACACCACCAAGCTTTAACTAGTCCTAATATGTCTCTCTCATAACTCAGAGCTGGTAATTGGAGTCTGATGCTTGCCAATGAAAAAACCTGACCTGCCTTAAATTTTCTATTTGTTTCTCGTATAGACCACTACTGTATCTGTATCTGCCTCGCGAGGGGCGATCAAAGAAGTTGAGTCCTCGTGCTGTGCGTCAGGTGCCTACAACAAGTCGGTTCGCATGGGCGTCATCCAAGAAGAAAGCCTCTTCTGAAGCTGGCTCACAAGAAAGCCTGCAAACAGTTTGCTGAAGAGAACCTTTCCAAGAGCGTAAATTAGTGGAACCCTGTCCTGTGGTCTGATGAGACTAAAACAAACTTGTTTGGCTCATGTGGTGTCCAGCATGAGTGGCGACGCCGTGGTGGGAAGTACCAAGAAATTTGTGTCTTGCCTTCAGTCAAGCATGGTGGTGGTGGTGGTAGCATCATAGTCTGGGGCTGCATGAGTGCTGCTGGTACTGCAAAGCTGCGGTTCATTGGGGAAAAAACGTGGATTCCAACATGAACCGTGACATTCTGAAGCAGAACATGATGCCCTCCCTTCAGAGACTCCAAACACACTGCCAAGATGACAACTGCCTTCAGGAAGCTGAAGGTAAAGGTGATGGAATGACCAAGTATGTCTCCAGATCTGAAACCCATTGAACACCTGTGGGGCATCTTCTTGCGCGAGGTGCAGAAGCGCCATGTGTAGAATTCAGCAGCTCAATGATGTCATTACAGAGGAGTGGAAGAGGAACCCAGCAACAAGCTGTGCGGCTCTGGTGAATCCCATGCCGAGGAGGATTAAGGCAGCGCTAGATAACAATGGAGCTCACACAAAATATTGACACTTTGCACACAGTTTTGACATGTTCACTTAGGGTATACTTACTTTTGGACAATAATGGCTGTATGTTGAATTAATTGAAGAGGACAGTAAATCTGTACTGCTACACAAGCTGCACATTGACTACTCTAAAATATATCCAAGTTTCATTTCTATAGTATTGTCCCTTGAGAAAACATACTAAAATGGTTGCTGGAATTTGAGGGGTGTACTCACTTTTGTGAGATACTGTATAAATGTTTTAGCATGGTGCTCTTTATTTAAAGACGAGATTAGAATCTGTCTATCACCTTGTTCTGCTCGTACTTGTAGCCGATTTTGAGAGTTTCGGTGGCGCGGATCATGGCCTGCATAGACGTGAAGATGTTCTGGTAGACCAGCTTGGTGAAGCCACGCTTGTCCTCGTCCGTGTAGCCGGTGCCATGGATGATGCGCATCTGTTTGATGAATGTGCTCTTGCCACTCTCTCCCGTACCTGCATCAAAGGAGGAGAGGACAAAGTTCAGGGTGAAAAGGTCAGTTCCTGTGATGTGCATCGTGTTATACTCCGGGTTCGCTCAATGTTGCACTTGTACGCCATCCATTTCCCGTTGCTTGTATAGATGAAAAGAGACTTACTGGAGGGAAAAAAACAAGTAGATGGGTTAATTCAAGCACATTGTATCGATCCACTAATAAAAGACACGATTCGTTCGAGCAAGCATGAAGAAAGGTACCAGATCTTCACCCAAACGGTCCCTGCATTAATCAAATACATTTCAGAGATGCTTAGCTCAATGTTATTAATAATACTAGACTATATTAGCAAGTTGAGCAGACTTTTTACAAAACCAAATACAAATAAATACCTAAGTAAACAATAGCTAAATAAACAAACGGCTATAAAGCATATAAGGAAAACAAGAAAACTATATCAACAATAACAAAAAAAATATGACTAGCTTTATGTATGGTTTTAATAAAAAAAAAATAAATAAATAAAAAAGAAAGAACAAACACATTGAGATGCCTTGTACAACAGAAGCATGTATTTCAGGAACAGATTATCCAGACTGGTTTGATCCAACAAGAAAACCACAGCAACTCAAAAAACTGTGGTGAGCTAACAACATCCCAGAAGTCACATCATGTTGAACCTTAAAGCTTTGGGAATGGGTTCCCTTCTGAACCCGGTTCCTCTCAGTGTTTCTTCCTCGTATAGTCCCGGGGAGTTTATCATTGCCACTGGCTTGCTCATAGAAACACAATTCGGAATTCTGAATACCCTGATCCATATATTTCTGTACGCAGCTTTGAGACGATGCCTGTACTGGAATGCAAATAAAATCGAAGTGAACAGTAGAAGACCACAGCTTTCAAGAACAGGACCCTGATGCTACAGTAGAAACAGAATCACACAATCCGGCTAGGCTTTTTCACCCTGTCCAAATTCACTCTCATGAAGAACGTTGAGACATGGACATCTCAGCAACAGTTTCATCACAGGAGGATCATTATTTTAAAATCGTTAAACATCTCACACGTTCTGATATGACGAGCAGAAAGCTGACACTCAAAAGCCATACATGCACTGATGTTTCCCCATTTCCTTTTTTTTCTGTTCAGATAGGCTATTTCGAGAATGCCAAATGAAGCGTTTAACATCCTTCGAAGCAGCTTGACCCGTGCTTGGAAGGAAGTCAACCTGACTCCATTAGTGTCCCTCTTAAACCAGCATGCGATCGTTTTCCTGGTAGAAGTCTTAAAAAAACAGTACAACCGCTTTCCCAGAGAGACAGAACCAGTGCTAAAGACACAAAGCCCTCTTATTACTGATTATAATTTATTTGTGGTGATTCGTAGAAAGTCAAATTACCTTATTATCATGACTGTTGAACACATAAGGCATGAACAGGCCTCGGCTGCAAACCTTCCATAATTGTGTCCGTTTAATATCCTCGTTTCTTAATAAAGACAGAAGTGAAGTGAGTCTTCCTTGATGCCATAATTTTCCCCTCATCGACAAAAAGTAAAAGCGCGTTACTTTAGCTTGAAGGGGTGTGTATTTTGCTCTGGCATGTTGATGTTCTCCTTTGATTTCTTAAATGAAAATGAGTCGCTCGTTTCGATATTTAAATCAAACTAGATGCACTAGAATATTCATGAAGGGAAAGAAGCAACAGGCATACACGGGTTCTGCTGTCAGTGAATGCATGTGTGAACAGAAGAGTTGATGGCAGTGTGTAGAGGTCCTTAAGATAAACTCGAGCACCTCTTAACAGACAAAAAAACCCTGAATAACTACACACTGAGCGGAGCGATGTGGTTTGGTCTAGTCATTACATAAAAAAAAAATAAATAAATAAAAAATGTCATGTGACCATGAGCAAGCGTTTTTTTTTTCCCTCGATACCAATAATTAGCACAAAATATTTTTTGAGGTGGTAGGCACTGATACACTATATGAACAAAAGTATTGGGACACGTGACTTTTCCAGTCACATGTTGTTCTTTCACAAAGTGTTACAGCAAAATCGGAGGCACACAATTGTATATGATGTATTTGGATGCGGTAGCATTCAATTTTCCGTTCACTTGAACGAAGAGACCCAAACCCGTTCCACATGACGATGCCCCTGTGCACAAAGCCAGCACCATTAATATCTGGTTTACACGTGTTGGAGTAGATCTTGAGTGGCCTGCTATAGAGCTCTGACCTCATCCCTACAGAACGCCACGTATTGGAACGCTGACTGCACCCCAGTCTCTCTCACGCTACATCAGTACCTCACTTTACTAACACCCTTGTGACTGAATTAAATCTTACAAAATCTCAAGTGATCACAAAAATCTTACACTCCTAAATCTATTACATCACAAGTTATTTTAACAGCAAATGGGGATTAAATGTGGAATGGGATGTTGAAAAAGCACACACAAACCTAATGGTCAGGTGTGGATAATGTATATATAAATAAATTATACCATGCATGATTACAAGTATTAAAGTTTGACGTGGAAATAATTAGTAATAAATCTTAATACAGAATATTACTGTTAAATAGCAGATTACAATGGATTTGATTTCCACATTACACAGCAGCCAGGAGAAAATCTGTTCAACGCAGAGACTGATGAGTTCTGATCTCTCTCGCACTTCACACAGGCCTTCAGTCGCCCACACAATACGGATACGAGCGAGCGAGCGAGAGAGGGAGAGAGAGAGAGCAAGAGAGGGAGAGAGAGAGAGCGAGAGAGACCAATAAACTCAACCTTTAGATTTGCCACATCCGCATGAGGCAAACCACATCCACAGAAAGCACATTTTATCTTACTGTACATCAAAACACACATCCTGCCATCACTCTGTCGTTCTCCCATATCACCTGCACTTAATCGCCCTCTCTCTCGCTTCTCACACACACATTTTTCCTGGATTACATAATACTGGTCTCGCACAAACCGCCCGCCTAACCCCGTATTCAAATCTGACATGATACCTGAGAACGGTTTGCGAGAAGACAAAAGCGTTCAGAATAAGAGGCTGTCGGTGCAGTGCACATCATGTGATACTGATACAAAGAAAAACAAATATTTAACACTGGTAATCTGCTGCTAAATCGTAGTTCAGGTTTGTAAGCAAATACCGATGACATCATAAAGAGTGAAACACAGACCTGGTCTTGAGCTGTATGTACTAAAATTGTAAGCTTACACCACGGTCTAAGAAACCAGATATCTGTGTTTGTAGTTGGTTTTTGAACATACGCAAATATCAAATGTTTTGGTATGCACAGTAAAGAAAAACTTTTACACAGATGGTCGTGAAGATTCACACACCCATGTTACCACCTTGTGTATTCTGAATTGTGAATTCTGGCTCTGACTATTCCTCGTCCTCTAGCGCATCACTCGGGTTCATAATTGCTCTGAGCTTCACATAGACGTGGGACTAGGGGTTTGGCGGTACAGCGATTTTAGACCGTGACTGAGCTCCATGTCTCCTCAGACTGTTTTTGCAGAGAACAGCTTTCATTAACAAACGCACAAAACACACCCATGTAAACCAAGTGCACTTACACAGGTACTTCCTTACCTCGCACTTCCCTTCTTATTTTATCTGACAACTGGAAATTTCGGTGCATAAGAAACATTTTCGAACAGACACGGCTCAAACAAACAACAGTGGTTTGTAAAACAAGTAAAGGAAAGATAAGATTAATCTGTATAGGGACTGATCACGTCGCTCTGGATAAGGGCGTCTGCTAAATGCCGCAAATGTAAATGTAAATGATCAGGTGGCACAAAGTACAAAATCGCACAGGAAACGCATCCAAAAAGCAGCCAGAATTTTTTTTCCCCATTACTCCTAAAAAAATATACACAACTTGAAAGCCTAATTTATACAAGTGAAATCCCTGACCAGGCTGCTACTAAGGATTAAATAAAGCAGTCAATGCATCAGGCATTTGTTTGATCACATTAGCATTAGTGCTTTATGCTACGAGGTGCCGAGTACCCAACATAACGCAACAAATAGTCTGATATACACTTTATAGACAAAGGTTTGTAGACATCGGTCCATCAGTTTTCTATGTGATTTTTTAACATCCCGTTCCACATTTAGTTCCCATTTGCTG
Organism: Silurus glanis; assembly: GCA_014706435.1. NCBI lineage: Eukaryota > Metazoa > Chordata > Actinopteri > Siluriformes > Siluridae > Silurus > Silurus glanis. The sequence goes on from JAAIIK010000040.1 coordinate 2,248,374, forward strand.
TTATAACAGGCTCCGCTCTTCTGGGATGATGTTCTGGTGTGTGCTTGTGGAGATTTGTGCTCATTCAGGGAATTATTAAAAGTTATACCTGTAGTTCAGTCAGCGTTACAATTCATCCCAAAGGTGTTCAATAGAGTTGAGGTCAGATCTCTTTAGCAGGCCACTCAAGAGCTTCCACTCCAACGCATGTAAACCATATCTTTATGGAGCTCACTTTGCGCACATTTTGGAACAGGTTTGGGTCTTCTAATTTTGTGGTTTGGGAATCAACATGACTGGACAAGTCCGGTGTCCCAATACTTTTGTCTATATAGTCTATATACAAATGATGCATAAAGGTGTCGTTATATAATACATACAATTATGGCATATTACATCCCGTATTAAAATGTGCCTGTTCTATTTAAACCATTGTGCCACAAAAGTTATCCATTGTTACACTGGGTGTGACAAAGTTGCATATTTGCTTTGGAGTTTATGGTCTTCAGTAACAATAGGACGAAAGTGAAGAGAGCTGGAAGGCTGTTTGCTATTGGCAAGGTCGATACCCAAATTTGCAATATTGCTAAGAGACTTACACGACTGTCTAGTTACTGAAGGAAAATAAATGCTAATTCATAGATAGTATGAAGACACTGCATTGCAGCTAAATCTTTTAATATAAATATATTTACAGAATACATTTCTAGATGCACACACAACATGCTTTACCAAGAAACTGTTTAACACAGAAATTATTACCATTCACTGAGTAAAAACAGCTCGAGTATTCCAGGCTTTTGGGGAATATACTGAAAATGTGCAGAATTTGAATTGTATCCCAGGGGCCTAATAGCTCAGAGTTCGACGACTTATATTTTTTGATCTCGAGCGCTAATATGGCATGCAATAACTAGCTGATTGATAAATCGACCAGCAGCTGCTGTTACTGATCACGAATATATAGACACTAACAGGACTTGACCATGTGTTCAAATAAATGCTGTGTGTGCTGAGCTTGACGTAAGTCACACTCATATCTGGAAAAATACAAAACAAAAAAAAAACAACAAAAAAAACCTTTTGTTTTGTTGGGATGAGGAAAAATACGGAATAAAACCGTAAACCATTTTACCCGTGCGTTCAATTAAATTAGTAAGTATGACTTGCTCATTTTTTGACACTGAAATTCCTATAAACAGGAAAAATACCATATTGCAAATCCTAATCTACATTTCTTATAATGCAATACACTGATATGGCATGGTTTGAATTTTTCTTTATCCAATTGAAGGCAATTCTGTCCAAACTTGCTTATGACTTATTTATTTACTTACAATTTTCTCCTGTTCATTCCCAATTTAATTTTGGTCTATTCTTCACCTATGACACAACAGAAAACAACTAGGAAGCATGCAAACAATACATGAGGCCAGGCAACTGCACCATTTCATGCTGCATCATAGAGCGCTTCTTCCTCATAGATGACTTCACCTCACAGATCCTCACTACTGACTAAAGTTGCTGTAATTGACAGCAGAAGAGATGCCGTGCCTCCCACTCTCGAAGCACGAACACTCTTGGACCCTCAGCCAAAGAATGATAAAAACTTTTAAAATGCAATACTTCCTACGCATTTGATGGTAAATCCAGTAAGAGAAACATAAAAAAAAAAAAAAAAAAACTAAACGAAAGAACATCAGGAATCTCAATGTCTGTGCAGGAAATCTTCCACCTGACTGGAAACTACAGGCCTCAAATATGAAGTGAAAGAAAAATAAAACAAAATATTTGCTGAGCACGAGGGGGAAAAAAAAAAGGAAAAAAAAAAAAGAAATCGCCTGAAAACACTAGCGTTCACATGTTTGATATGGCAACTGTTTGGTTGCCATAGCAACACTTCCCTCTCTGTGTCTTGTTTGTTTTATGAAGGACATTAAACATGAACTCGATTTCCTTCTCGCTCTTTCGGGTTTATGAATGAACAAGACGAAGTGGGTGAAAAAGAAAAGGAAATAAATGCACTGATAGAACGGCGGGATGAATTACAGGTGACCTTCGTTAGAAATGTCTCAGCGATGATTTGGCATTGAAAATGTAATGTGAAGGATGCAAGGAAAGTGTCGATGTTTTATTAGATACAGCAAAGAGAAAAAAAACAGATGTAACGTTTTATATTATAGTCACACTCACGTTAACATTAAAGCATTAAAGTAAAATAATAATTACAATTAAATTGAAAATACAAATAAAAATAAATAAAAGTTAAAATGCAAGTTATATAAATAATATACACTGCATTTAAAAAAAACAACAAAAAAACCAAACAAAAAAAACCCACAATTAGTTTGACCACATTTTGCTTTGAAGCAACCCCAGATCATAACAATTCCCCCACAGGATTGTATAATAGGCACTAGGCATTAAAATAAAATAAATAAATAAAACACCTTTGCTGATACTTGCGGCATTTCATGTTCTAGTGACTCCTCCCTTACCGGGATGTTAAACACTTCCTGAATCACAAAATGATAAATGGATGCTTTAGAAGAAGCACTGCACCATACACTTAGTATGAGTGATAAAACCTCGATTTTATGCGCTTCTTAGGAAAGCATTTTGTAGGAGAAAATAAAATAAAATCGTTGAGAGAGGAAAGATCCCGCATGCTGACTAAACGGCCTTTATAATGGTACCTAGAGCTTTAATGCATGTTTAAAAATGGAGACTTTCTTAAACACTTCAAATAGCATCTGTCACACTTTATATAGCATCTGCATTGAACAAGTATTGAGAACAGGTTTGCATACAGAGTTGTTTCCTCCTTAGAGATGCAAATGGATATTGAGGCACCGGCGAGATAAAACCAGATGTACAAAATTCCTCTCGTCATGGGACACATTATGTCCAAGTTCACCCGAGATCAGTATATTTTCTTAAAACAAACAAGTAGCATATAATACATTTGTCATCACAAATAATGACAAGCATCAATGGCAGTACCTTAAATACACCATATGGACAAAAAGTATTGGGACACCTGACTTTTCCAGCAATGTTATTTTCCCCAAACTGTTGCCACAAAGTTGGAGGTACACAAAGTCTTTGGATGCAATAGCATTCAATTTTCACTTCACTTGATCTAGGAAGCCCAAACCTGTTTCAGCAATGTAACTTTGCACAAAGCCAGCTCCATGAAAATTATGGTATACACAAGTTGGACTGGAAGATCTTGCATTGACTGCTATAGAAAAGCTATTGAACGTATTTGGCATGAACTGGAACGCCGACTGCACCCCAGGCCTTCTCACACCTACATCAGTAACCAGACCAGTATGACTTACAAACACCTGTATGGCTGAATGAGCAAAAATCTCCTTAAGCACACTACAAAACCTAGTTGAACATCTTCCCACAAGAGTGTAGGTTATAATGAGTGCGAATGGGAACTAAATGTGGAAAAATGTATCTTATAGTCAAGTGTCACAAACTTTTGCCTATATAGCGTATTTCAATCTTCAAATTCAAACTGTCAATCCTTCATTATCAGTCTCAGGAAATGCCCACATGATCCATCAATCATAGCCTTGTTCCTCCAAAGCTAGGCTTTTTACAATCAGAACTGCGTTTTATTTATTTATTCTTACAGATGATCTCCTGATGAACTAATCCAATCCAAAAGGGGCTTAATATGTCTGACCAACATTTCAATCTTCTAGTAGATCAATCCTTTTCAAATCCCACTCGCTTTCTATATGAAACACTATGATGCTCATGTCATTTTGCACATAAGCCGAGTCATTTCCATGGTGTGGAACTGACTCCGAATCCACACGGACCTGTGACTTACAAATAAGTGAATCGACTCTTTTTGGGATTGATTTCTATGTAAACCCTGAGCAAGATGGAGACTGGATGACTCAGGACCTGTTTTTTAAAACTGCTCTCGTAAGCATCCTATAAAACGTTCCCCTGCTCTCCAACACAGTATTGATTTATGAGACGAATCATGTCTCATAAAATATACGTTTCAGGCATGTCGTACAGGACCGATGTCTTTCAGGGCAGGGCAGGGCATCATAAGATAATGGAACTGATATCAAAAACAAACAAATGTGATGTAACGAAAAACTAAAATTTATGAATTTAAAAAAAAAAAAAAGCAAGCACACAAACTTTAATAGGTCACATGAATAAATCAAGTGTGTAAAACTGCAACACACATGCTTTGCTTTGTCGAGCAAGTTGAATTAATTAATAATTTGTCACACGTTTGTATCCCTTTATGAATAGACATTTTGAATATGTGGACGTGACGATGTGCTGCCAGTGATACCCGCTGCATTGCAGTACGATTAAATTGTTCTCTTTCATGAGACGGCTCTCTTTAAGAAAATCATGCACTAATAAGATAACTCCATTTTGCGTTATGAATGCGCATGTGTTTTCTATAGTGTGCGACTCTGGACCGAATTGACTGGACCGAAATGACTCGCGTAACACTTCTGAATCTGAATCCGATCATTACAGACCAATAACCATCCCGAGACCGGTTTCTACGCATACGAGTCACAATTTTGTCCAAAATAATTACCCACGGTGTCACTAAATGGACAAAAGTTTGCAGAAACCCTGACATCACATTCCACATTTAGACCCCATGTAATATGGGAAGATATCAACTATATTTGAGTATGATTGTGGAGGTTTGTACTCATTCAGACACAAAGGTTATAGTAAAGTCAGGTACTGATGTAGGGTGAGGAGGCCTGGGGTGCAGTCGGTGTTCCAATTTAATCCCCCATCCCCCCTTTCGGTAGCGACATCCTCTCCTGATGAACAGCTTAAAAATTTAAATATCAATTTATTTTGCTTTACTCAGTCACACGACCCCTCTGTTGGTTATGAACCTTTATAAAGACCTGATCCTCCACCGGACCAGGATATTCAATCACTTAAATATATCCCCATTCTATTTTTTTTTTTAAAATGGACCAGAAATAGGAAGCCATCTATTACGGTTCTTTTTCCGCCAAATATGGACCAGAGAGATGATTCGTTTTTGTCTTTGGTAAAGACGCTGTGAACTGTACTGAGTTAGACAGATATGCTGAGAAACCTATTTAACAGTGAACGTAGAAGGGCCGTGTTGAGGACACATTAAATGTTCATTATATGCATTTAAATACAGTCTTCCCCAATTTTAATCAAGTAAGCCAGAAATGAACAATCCTGAGGTGAAGCTGAGTCAGTGGTTGCATTCGTCTGTTTTTTACTTTCGGAATAAAATGCTTCTTAACACAGTAATAATTATTATACCATCCCACTGCTGAACTCTCTATTCTGATAGGTCTGGCAGTGTTGAATTATTTTCAGACCAGACAGTGACTGCAAGGTTAACAGTCATTGTTACCTCTCTAATGATTTGCAACAACACAGGAACTTGTATTAACATGCAATATATGCTGATTTAAAAAAAAAAAATTTAATAATGTGCAATATGGCAAAGTAGTCTCCAGTGGCAGCACTTGACAGTCACTGATATAGCTGTTACTTGAAAAACATCCAGACGTGAAAATGTCTGCGATCTTTTCACTGGTGAATTACAATTTGTTTTTCAATTTCAACCTATATTGATTTTTCAGACTCTGCTTGAGTATTAGGTAAATTCATGTTACACAACCAATTACATCAATTTCTTTTCCAGGTTGGAGAGGGGCCCAATGTTTTTGCATTGTAGTTTAAAACTTCTGCTCTTTATCCACATTCTCAATTATTTCCATCACAATTCAGCCAATATTTATAAAAAGAAAAAAACCCTACAAAAATAGCAGGTAGTGTTTCTGCCTCACATGCACCTTGGGTTCCACCCTTAACTTTCAGTCTGCATGCGTTTCTCCCAGTTCGAAGAGTCACTGTTGTTTAAAATCTCAATCTCGTGTGAACCGGTGAGCATTTGATTTGTGAGCAAACTGTGTTGAAATGAACAGTAATCATTTCAAGATGGAAGAAAATGAAACACCGTTTTCATTTTAAGAGAACAGAGAGCAAGAGAGAGAGAGAGAGAGAGCAAGAGACAGAGAGAGGTGTTTGCGCAGCCCCTGCAGAAATGTAGGATAATGGCACGCCTCGGGCTGCGGCTCTGCACGAGTGGCCTCCATAAAGAGAGACGAGAGGACGTGGGCCAGAAAAATCACTCCAATCTAGGCTACTCCTGTCCCTTATGTCCTGCAAGAGTCTCAAGCAATGAGGTGTCTGTGTGTGTGTGTGTGTGTGTGTGTGTGTGTGTGTGTGTGTGTGTGTGTGTGTGTG
>JAAIIK010000040.1:2254674-2269483 GCA_014706435.1 Silurus glanis
GTGTGTGTGTGTGTGTGTGTGTGTGTGTGTGTGTGTGTGTGTGTGTGACAGACAGACTGAACACCACGTGGGTGGATGATGCTCAATATCGGCACTGTTGCCATGGTGACAGGCCTACAAATCCCCCCCCACCCCCTTCAAACAGGAGTCTTAGCTTGTGTACAGCTGAAATAGAAGCGTTTGCACTTTAGTACCTTACTGAACTGGGAGGGGGGGCAGGTCTTTAATAGGAAATGCTCTTGCTGCACTTAAACACACTGGCGATACACTTCCTGTTGCTACTGAGTAGTTAAGCATTTGTCTGTTTATTCCAGCCTGACCTGCCAATTCTCCCACTGCTCATGCCTAGGCCAAAAGAAAGAGAATTACTAGTGGAGTCCAAAGATGTGCACATTTGTAACACTGATTGAAATATTGTAGCGTGACAAATATCTGTGAATACGGCTGTTTTCAGATATGCATTGTTTAGTCTGTTGTATTTATTTTTTTTGGGCGGTGCACGATGTTAAACAAAACCATGAAGCAGTGTTCAGTTTCAGTGTTTCAGTGTTCTTCACGCTCAGATGATTTTTAGACATGAGACGGATTACGTAATAAGTGAGCATCTGAGTTAAGGAGTCACAGCACAGCACCTACACTGTTAGCGTTTCATGTGCTTCCTGTATAAATATGCCATACTGACAAAAGTTTGTAGACACCCGAACATAAAGTTATGTGCTTTCCAAAGATGCAATTCCACATTTACTCCCCATTTGCTGTCATAATAACTTCCATTCTCTATGGAAGATGTTCCACTAGATTTTGGAGTGTGCTTGTGGAAGGAGGAGGCCTGGGGTGCAGTCTGCGTTTCAATTCATCCCAAAGGTGTTCAATAGGGGTTGAGGGTTTCACTATAAAAGGGCATTCAAGATCTTCCACTTCAACCCATGTAAAACATTTCATGAAACTGGCTTTGTCCACAGGGACATTCCACAGGGTTTCCAGTGTAAGAAATACTACTGAGCCAATGCAAAGACCTGTAGCTCTTCATGAGTGTGATGTGTTTTGGGTGTTTGAATCGATGAAAAAAGAAAAGAAAAACCTGGACGAGACACACAAAACATTTGAAACTACTTATTTCTAAAACAATACAATATTTTTTTTAGTACAGGCTCTGCATTGTCCTTTGTCCTGTGACTTTGGAGTTTTTGCAAGTTCTAAGCCCACAGATTTGTTCGGTTTCCCTACTGTCGTGTTTGTGTTTTGCGTGTTTTAGCACTACTTTCCTACACCTAGTTTTGAGCCAGTATAAACCAAGGTCTGTCTCGGTCCGTTTCCAAGCAAACCATAGTGCGCTTCAATATGCAACGAAAAACCAAGAAACCCTGAATCGACCAAACTGCAGGAAGTGAACAACTGAGTACTTTGCTGGGGCTTTTTTTTGTGTAGCGCTGCAGAAGTTCAAGAGGTTTTGGATCAAACCTCTCACTTACCACTGAACACTGCATATGTAGCAGGTAGAATCCTAGCTTATCAGAACATTCACACATGCACATGCGCAGACACACAGACACACACACAAAACGTAGTGTGGTAGGTTATGCTTTCCAGTGTGCAGTATCTTTTTACCAAGCTGCCACTCAAACATGCAAATCTGCAGATCATTTGCATCCAAGGGCTTACCACAATAATCTGATTGCGTTCACCAAATCAGAACTAACCCCCAGATTTGCATACACCAGTTATATACTACTGATAATGAAACTTGCCCAATTTTCAAGTCAGCAATCCAGGAAGAGTGGTAACAACACAGGACATGTAGCGAACAGTTAAACTTTTTTGCCCAGGTAACCAACCTTTATTGGTCAAAATGAAAAGATCTACACCTTATAAAAATAAGTCCATAGTCACAGTCCAAGACTCGAAACAAGTGCACAACGAGCAGAAACTTATAATCAATCGTCTGTTACTACGTTAGATCTCAACTTCACCGAACCCGTCGGTTAGCAAACAATATGTACAATATATGTATGATTTTTCTTGCCATATGTGGTTCTTCCAATCTGTTAACCACAAAGTTGAAGGTGCACAATCGTATACCTGCCTTTGGGAGGGGAAGCATTGCATTTTCCATTCACTTCAACTAGGAGACCCGAAACATGTTCCAGCATGGCAATGCATCTGTAACACATAGCCAGGTCCATGAAGATATAGTTCATAAGGGTTGGAGTGGAAGATCTTGAGTGGCCTGCTATAGAGCTCTGACCTCAATCCTATTGAACACTTTTAGGATGAATTGGAACACTGCACCCTTATTATAACAGCAAATGGGGACTAAAAGTGGAAAGGAATGTTCAAAAAGCACATACCAATCTTGTGACCAGGTGTCTACAAACGTTTGTTCTTGTAGTGTACACTGCATTCCACATGATAAAACAAATCTACAAAATCCTACAAATTTCACTTTGTCTGCTTATTAAACTAGGACTTGGTGACATCAATTACAGAAAATATTGGACAATCAAATCAAACATGATTCCCAAAGTTCCCCACATGCTTCTTTGCTCCACACAATAACAGCAGTGTTAAAGTCTCTTCCAAAAGCTTATTGATGGATTGGCTTGATTTTCTCGCGTTGCAGACGGTTTCCTTTCACAACTGTCGATCATCTCCTCCCAGGTTTAAAAGAATTTGATTTGACACTTTGGACCCCTTTTTGCTAAAAGCATTAATGACGCCTTGCGTTGCTTCAGATGCGTCGCTAATGGCGCAAGTGTCTAAGAAGAATGCAGTGTTAAGGAGCGATGAGTTGTCGAGTGCCGGCGCACGGCTCCCATTTGTCTGCATCAGCAAGCTTCAAACTGATAAAACACGCTTGCTGAGAGTGAGTGAAAGAAACGATGTCCGAAACAGCCACATTTATGTCATACATAAAATATGGAACACTAGGAGTCAAAAAATAAACACACAAAAAAAAATAAAAATAAAAATTGGTCAAACCACAAGAACCGAATATTAAAAGGCTCTGCTGATTTTTTATAACTGGTTTTATAAATTTAGTGGGTGACTAGAAAAAAGATGAATTACTTGGGGGAGGGGGGATTTTAGAAAAATGTTAAATTATTATTTCATATTGTTTAATGGAGCACATTGGTCCTGGAGGAATGTTATTTCATTACACTGTGTACTCTCTACTGTAAATGGCTAAAATGGCAATAAAAGCCTCTTGACCTGACTTGAAATTTACTGCCATTTTAAACACTCACTGTTCTCCTGTCTGATTGGTTGGAGAGGTGTCTAATCATTTCCTGTAACAGCATTCCGAAAAGTAGCACAAGAAAAGAAAAAAAAAAAAAAACAGACCACGATGTGAAATTTCTGGAAGTGAAGTTTTCTATTGATGGAAGAAGTCTCCAGTGTCAGCATGGTACCCAAGCAGTCAACAGACTGGTGAGCAAACAGCTGCTTAAAGCTGTTGTAGAGTAAACGATAACAGGAGGAACAACATTAAAATTAAACTACGAAAAGGTATAACGTCATTTTCTTTAATCCAACTGCAATCGTATGCAAATTGCTGTAGTGTACTTTCTAAAAGGTTTGTACTAAACACAATGATACAGATAAATTATTTCAACCACCAAGCATCTACTATAATTGGCATAAAATGATGAGTAGCACCATGTCAAAATAGTGACAAGGTTATAGACGTGTGCATACAAGATACAGACATTGTCACAAAAGCACTACGATGTGTTGTTGGATCCGAGTCTGGGAAACATCAATAACCAATCCTGTGACATTTCTTAGTTTAAAATAAAACAAAACAAAAAAAAAACCCTTCAAATAGAGCAAACCTCCATCCTAGACTCACTCCTATTGCTCAGCAACTTCATGGCCTACTTTATTATAGAAAAAAAAGTGATATAATTAATGTGTCAAGGATAATAAAAGAGGGGTTAGAGAAGTGCAAGTGCACAACATGGCGGACAAGCCGAACCAAATGGAGCCTGTGGTGCAAAACTTACCCATGCGGTTACCGTGCCACGTCTCTCTTTCTTTCTTTCTCTCTCTCTCTCTCTCTCTCTCTTTTTATTTTTTTTTTTTATTTTTAATAAACTTACCCTTCCTGCTTTTCACATTTTAGGTCTGCTGGTAAACCAGAGTAAAATTTCTGTGGTTACCAGACATGGGACACCGCCTTTCAAGTGGCAAGACTATTTAACACTGGTTTAGAAAAAAGATGTTCCAGGTGTTTGGTAGTCTAGAAGTGATTCGGTCAATGGGAAACCCACAAAGAAACATCTAGTGGGTAATGCATGGTGGGTCGTCACTTCTGTCTCACTGCTATAGTTTTCATTAGAAACTATTTTTAGACATGGAAGCTTCCAACCAGCAAGACTGTGATTTTTCTAACAAGGTCAAACAAGTAATACCTTATAGCCACCTTTTGGGTTATAGATATAGAGATACAGAAGGTTGTGTGTTCAAATTAGAGCACCACCAAGTCTACATATCAAAATTGGGGTTTTGTGGCCATACTTTGATCCATTTGTTAAATACAAGTCAGTTCCTTCTCCCTTTTGTTCCTCGTCTTCTCTTGTTTGTGGGTAACCAGCAGTGGTGGACGAAGTACACAAAGCATGTACTTCAGTAAAAGTATAGATACAGTAGGTGAAATAACTCCAGTAAAAGTGCTCCCTTTAAACTTTTACTTGAGTAAAAGTACAGAAGTATTTGGCTTTAAATGTACTTCAGTATCTAAATAATGTATAGAATATGACGCTTTGCTTAATCAACTCAGTTTATGTGAAAAGACTCTGACGTTACTCTCAGCACAACAATCTATTAATAGAACGATATTAATGAGTCAAACACTGATTGATATGTAATAAGTTATCATGAGCCCAAAACCTTCTTTTAAAAGACTTCAAAAGAATTATGCAAATAAGTTAACGGGTGCTGTGGCAATTTAGAGTCATGAGTTCCTTCCATCGTTTATTCCTCTCTAAATGTTCTGCTTGCTGTTGAACTGGCGTTGAACTGTATGTTTGAAATAAGTAGATACCACCAAGCGGTAATGGCGGTTTCAGCTTCAATGACGCCCTGGGTGAACCACTCCATGACCCAAAGTCTCCCCCGTTGATTAGATTCAGCTTTAAAAAGCTCCTCTCTGCTTCAGCTACTGTCAATGGATGAGTAAGAACATATTCATACAGCAGTCCACAAATTTGGAGACATTTCTGAGAGCTCCATTTCATGTAGAAATTTTACATGCATTTATTGCACAATTAAATACACAGAAAACCTTTATGACATCACCTCAGTTAAAGGTAACCAAATCAATAAGGGCTGTTTAACTACAATCCAACTACACAAGATGGGTTGGAATTGCTTTGTTGCTACACACATTATGATAAACTACATACTATGAATTATAATGTTATGCAGCTAAAAGAAATATTGTTGCTCTATGAATAAAAGCATAGCAGGCAACACAGCATTAGTGATATACACTTATTAGCCCATTTCATTAAATGCATTAGCCTTTACTATCCTCATAGAGCTCCTGAAATATCCTGATAGAGCTGTATACACCATCTGTGCACGTTTCCCCCGACTTCTTTCCTCTTTTTTCTGATCTGGGCTCCTGAAGTTCTCACATAAGAGAACCATTTCAGCTCAGGAAAGTACAAACCTGTCAGTTACACACTATAAAAGGGGTTTCCCAGGCTGCAATCAACATATCAGTGAACTCGGGCATATTTCCGCTAAAATATTTAAACACTATATCTTCCAATAATACAGACATAATGCATGGATACATATACACACACAAACATATGTGCATGTGAAATAAGCAAACTGCTAAAATATGTTTAACAAGTTGGTCAAAGGTTTAATGCAAAGCTGGAACTTCAGTAAATCATGTCCTTAAAATGACTTGCTCGTTTGTGTTTGGATGCAACTTTTGTCAGTCATTTTATAGACACTAAACAGGTCCACTATAGATCCTGGGGCTGGGGCCTGAAAGAAGACTAATCTACCCTACTATACCTTCAAAGGTTTGTTCAACATGCTTATAGTCATAGTCATGTGTATAAACGTAAATAGATGTCGACCAGATCTGGGAGCATTCTGCAACTTACTAAGAAGAAATAAATAGACCAAGAATGGGCAAAGCAAAGAAGTCAAAAGAAGTAGATGAGAAGAGACAAGAAAATATGAGAAAAGGAGAACAGGAGGCCGAGCGTGAGAGCGCTTCATCCATCCCTGCAGGTCTCTTTCTGTGATGCTGAAGAGTGGCACCTGTTCTATTTATATAGCCACAGGAGGAGCAACCCGGGTCACTCAGCCACCTTGAAGCATTTCATCAAGGAGAACTGAGAATGTGTGTCTTGTGTGCACACACACAAATGAAACAAAAAGGACAGGGGAGGGGAGAAAAAAAACAAACACAAAAAAAATAAAAATAAATAGATGCTACAGCAAAATAAAGTGAAAGAAAATCATCCAATATCCTGAGAGGTTTCTAAAAAATGTTAAATAGCATCAGGTGAATATACTGTGTATACTGATCCTTTAAGTCCTGTATGTTCCAAGTTGGAGTCTTGAATGTTTATCCTGCACATCCCACAGATGCTGACTTGAAATAAGATTGGGGAGGTCAAGTCAACACATTAAACTCTCATGTTGTTCAAATAATTTTTGGACAACTGTTGCACTGTGGCAGGGCACATTTTCCTGCTGAAAAAAGACTGTGCTATTGGGTTCTTCCAATGACTTTAAGGGGTGTACTTTTTCTGAAACATTATTTAGGTAGGTGGTTAGTGTCCAAGTAACATTTACACAAAAATAGGACCCAAAGTAGACCAGAAAAACACACCGTCTCCTCCAGCTTGACTACTTCAATAAGATAAGTGACACACCTGCATTCAGTCTTTCTCAAGATGTAAAGGAAAACATAATTCTTGGACTATGTCACCTTCTTCTGTTGTTCCACAGTATAGTTCCGATGCAGGCTGTTGGTGTTTTTTCGGTGGTGGACAGGAGGACAGGCACTCTGTGAGCAGGTCACAAGGAGCTTCCTTGTGTCACTTTTGAACGGTACTAACCAGGAACCAGGAATTGCCTACCAGGAACACCCTACAATGCCTTTGGTTCTGGGGATGCTCTGACCCAGTCGTCTAACAATCAAAATTTGGCCCTGGCCAAAGTCGCTTAGATCCTTGCGCTTGCCCGTTTTTTCCTTCCCCCAACACATTGACTTTGAGAACTGACTGTTTACTTGTTGCCTGATATATCCCAGCCTTTAAAAGAGACAATTCTTACAGGATCATGTTTTTCACTTCACCTGTCAGTGGTTTAAATGTTATGGCTAACTACAAGTTGCAACTAGACTATATGGGCAAAAGTAGATGGACACCTGCGCATCACAACCATACATGCCTTTTTCATAATCTGGGGCCTTAATGTGGAGTTGATCCTTCATATGTTGTTATAATAACCTCCACTCTAATGAGAAGGCTTTTCACTAGATTTTGGAGTGTGGCTGTGGGGGATTGCACTCAAAAGCATTAGAGAGATCAGGAAACGATGTTAGGCGAGAAGGCCTGAGGTGCAGTCAGCATTTCAGTTCTTCAAAATCAAATGTGAAGTTGAGGTCAGGCCCCTGTAGTAAACTGTGTCTTCATGGAGCTCACTTTGTGCATAGGGTCAATGTCATTGGGTTTCTTAGTTCCAATTAAGGGAAACTGTAATGCTACAACAGCATTTGTGAGCTTCAAACTTTGTGCCAACAGTTTTGGAGGGGAAAAATGTATGTAATACGTGTCCACAAGCTTTTGGTCATATAGTGAGAATGGTTATGCGCGACAAAGAGGCGAGAGTAATTATAATCTGCCCCTTGATTCAATAATTAATTCTGTTGGTCACTGATTAGGGGACAAAAACAACAAAAAAGAAAAACCCTGAAATGTCAGGTGGTATTATAAATAGCTCCAGCAATGAAATTCTTTCCTGTCAGTACATTCAGCCGAGAGCTGAACCTTTAATCATATCACTACCCAGAGCCAGTTAAGTTTGGGGGGAAAAAAATAGTGGGCAGAGATATTTCTCTGATTCCAGGCTGAGTGAACTGCATAGCCATCGAAGCAGTTGGAACAGCATAACCTTATAACAAATGCACACTTTAATTCCAGATTAGCTGAAAAGAAAAAAAACCCCCACAAACAAATAAACAAACAAACAAAAAAACAACATGCCTGAAGCAAATGGCACACAAGCGTTTCATCGCCTCCTAATGAAAAGTCCAAAGTCTACCAACATGTGTGTTTGCACAGCCAAAGCTGGCCATCTTAAGGCTCTGCACAGGAAGGTGCCGGCAGAACTCGCCCTTTTCCCTGCATCTGCTTATCTGTTAGAGTTTTCTGCAGTTATGTTAAGGCAATTCCATGTATACAACATGGATGGCATTTCACCAGGATTTAAATTGAAAGTGAAAGTTCGGATGTTTATCCTGAATGGTAACAAGGCACCACCCAGGCCCTGAAACACATTTGGCACTTGACAGGAATAGCACACCTCAAGTGTTACCATTCTCACAGCTGTACTAAACATTAATACAACATAAAAGAATAGCAGGAGGTTTTTCATGGTGTCAGACTTTAGTCTCACAGTACAAAGGACTAAGTTTCTACTTCTATTTACTGCGTAGCCTATAGACTTTTTAAATACTCTATACTCTGCTGATGCAGATTAAACAGTATCTTTAGGGATATAAGTCCATCCCTGTTTAGCACAGAGCCACAGGAAGCTTCATCTGCCCCTCATATATTAACTGTACAAGCACAGCTACAACTTCAGCTTAACCAAAGAATATCCACACACCAATTCTTATCTTGGAACTTTAGGATGTCCTTACCAATCAGGAACTAAAGCAAGCTGCACATTTATCTTCCAGTCTTTGTTCCTGTCAATTCCCTGCCACGAGGGATCAACCAAGTCGAACGACAGAAAAACTCCAGGTGTGCATGTCACCTCCTCCGCATACCGGGCTTACACAATTCCTTACTTTGTGCTTTGACAAATATAGGCAAACACGACAAAATATAAGTCACCGTCCAACTTTGGGAGCAACGCAAAGAATTTAGGATGTGGATGAACCAGAATTGTCAAGACATATCCTTTTTCCTATTGCCAAGACTTAATAGGATTACTTGGACCACTTTAACTCAATTAGGACTGGTGCTTAATAGGATGACAAGACCATACTTTTGACATTACTTTTAACAAGCCACTGACCTTTGATTTTTGCCTGAAGACAAATCACAATGCACTTTATTTGTTCCATTAAATGTTGTGGAATGTCGAAAAAACAACATATTTACAGTTATCACTCATGTTATACACATTTGCTCCTTCACTGCCCTTGTTGTTTTTTTCCCCTCTGTCTTGAGGTTAAGAAAACAAAACAGGCAGCTTGTCATTTCAACAGGAAGCCATTTGTCCTTAAAAGAACAATGGGGAAAAGAGAAAATTTGCCTCATTGACATCTTCTGATCAATTAGATACCAGAATACAACAGTGTAGCAGAATAAAAGATTAAGTCTCTTCACTTTAAAACATTTACTATGAGCAGCTCAGTGGAAAATCTAGTCAAGCCTCTAGGCTTCGACTCAGCAGGTCAGACAGCTTAATATTTACTGTGAATTGAATTGAGGTTTGAGTTGTTGCTTGTCTTGTGTAGTGACTCATGATGCTTGTGACACTAAATTCACTTTGCCACACATTATCATTCAACTAATACTTAACCCTAGAGTCCAATATGATCCAAAGCTCTGAAGTATAATGTCATAAAATTTAAATCCATGTTATACAGATCGTATTTAGCTTTAAAATTGGGAACAATCAGAATTTTGGATGACATACACTGTAACTCATGAACGATGTTAAAATGATGACATCATCGCAAAACATTCCCAAAATAATGCTAATTTTTGAAAGATCGGTTTTATGGTCAAATTATTTACTTTGGTAGGCTAATTATTTAAAACAAACACATACTGCTGCACTAAGCGGTTTGATTAAAAACAAACAACAACAAAACCCATACACCATGAATGCATATTGTGCTCATATAAAAGTCTTCAAACATTATATTTTAGCCACATCACACACCCCTGAAGGTGACTTCTCTCTAGACAGCACAAACGTCTTTCCTTCTTGCTCTGCTCTTTTTCCTTCACACATTACCACTGATCAGCTCCCTTTTCGTGCACTCAGTTCTGTGGTGGTGAGCGGAAATGAATAGGAAATGAATGCTGAGCGTGTCTGAGCCAGATATCGCTACGCCACTGTCCAAGTCACACAACAAACACGTCCGGATCTTGAAACAAACCATCGTGGGGCTTGATAAAGCCCACATTCCGACTTCCTAACAGATCTTTGGCTCTTTCACCCGCGGCTCTGTCATCGGCGTGTGGCCACAGACAGTCGCCGTTTTTAAAATAAACCCAGGCGATTAGGAGACGGTGTGGAAGTGGAATGATGACCTCAAACTGTCTTGTTTGGAACTGTAGCCTAGTTCTTGTAAAAACCTCCATGATGCTCGCTGCTGACAGTATGGTGTAAAGACCCATGAGACGTGGACTTAATCACTCGTTTAAGATACATCGGAGAAAGAGAGAGAGTATTACGGTGTTAAAACCTGACTGTATTAGACGCATTAGCAAATTCGTGGGAAGCAAGAACGGCGAGTGGAAGACTTCCTGGAATAGGACTAGACCTGTTTGGTTAACATACTTGGTTCAAAAACAAGTGTGCTGTCCAGGGCTTGGGTTTTACACACTAATCTAATAAGTTTTATAGACTCAGGGTAATTAAAATACAGAAAAACATATAGAAATTCCTGACTAGAGATTTCGCTGTTACTACATCATTGTTTTTCTGTTTTCTTCACAAAAAATATCAAAGTATTCCACTAAAACATCATTTAATCATAAAACAAATCAATCAAAGATGACATGTAACACACCGGGACTTGTAAAGCAGCTGGTCTTGCGTGCATATTCACGTGGATTCACGTCTTGTATAAATGACCTTTCTTGACTGAGTAAGATTTCTGCCTCCAGTCATTATGATCGCTGGGATGAAAGTCATCATGATCTACACGCTCACGTCAGAATGAACGCTCTAAACATCTTGTGCGCAAATCTTTAACACGAGACCTTTTAAGACGAGACCTTTAGTATTCGCTTAATCATCATGTAATCGATTGGATAGATTTGCTTGCTCATGATTTGCAGAACGTGTTCAACTGAACTAAAGGATTTTTGTAGCGTATCTAAAACCCCTGGAAGTGTTGCTTCTCCGACACGTCCTAATAAGCCTCCTCTCTCTCTCTCTCTCTCTCTCTCTCTCTCTTTTTTTTTTTTACTATTTTTTTGCTTGCGTTTCAAACTTCGACCTGGTTTCATTTTGGTTTCAGAAGATGAAAGACAAGACGGTTTCCCAGACTGTTCTTACATTCCCAGTTTTAGATGGTTTACATACATAAATGTACCCTACGGCTGCTTCTATGGGACAAAAAATTTATAAATAAAATAAAAAAAAGAGCATAACCCTTCCAGAGGTGTCCGTACACGTGAAGTGAAGAAAACTAAAGCGACTGGAAATTACTGCATAATCCCATAACCTCACATACAACTAACCCTTTCCAAATAGGGCTTAATCATGATAGTGGAGAAGTGTAACCCAGGGCTGAAAGTCACAGAGACCATCAGACTTATGTAAGCCAACTTTAGACCCATCAGTAACCTGTTCCACCAGTAGAACCATTACAAACCATTACAAACCAGTCGTTGTTCACTGCTGGCTATAAAGCCCCATGAAAATCAATGGTCAGGTGAAGGATTTGTAGTTAATCAACCCGAAACATTCAAGAGTGAATTTTGATTTGGGAAATTTTACCAAGCTCTGAAAGCTCCTAGCTGATGGAAAAAAAAAATAATAATAATAAAAAAAATATATATATATATATCGTACATGACAGGCTCATTTAATACTCTGTAAAATGCACCTAATATTTGACCAGGAACAATAATCTTGCTGAAAAGTCGCTCAGTGCGGATAATTTTCCCGGAACAAAACACTTCATTCCCAATTCCGTTCTCCAGCAACCTGTGCAGGTCGGCCCTCAGGAGGCTAAGCTAGCAATGCTATATCGGTTAGCAGGACGGCTAGCAGGCTAACGTACATAGAGTAGAAGTGGGGGAAAAACGTTAGGAGGAAAACGGTATGGGACTAAACCCAAAGAAACCAGAGGGAGACTGCGTCATTTATATACAAACACAAAAAGCCATTATCACCATGGCTTTCTAAATGACTTGGTACATATTAGCCTTCATTGATTTGGAAGCGCAGAGCCGTTAGCCGTGCGAGAACAGTTGAACACGGACAAACCTGTTGGGCAGCTGAAGAGAACCAGCGCCAAACCACAGCCACGGATCCGGTTTGCACGCCGTTTTCTAATGTTTAACACACGAGAGGGAGGGGGGGAAGGCAGAAAAGAGAAATGTCAGACGCCCAGGGCTTACCGAGAAGGAGAAGCTTTAATTCCCGCCTGGCGTCCCGCTTGTCTCGGCGCAGCTGCTTATCGATTTCGGAGTTGATCCGTTTCGACTCCTTCGCCTCTTCACTCAGGCAGCAAGCCATCATAGACTCTAAAGTCATCCCCACCTCCTGAAGCCCGCGGCCTCGTCCGGAGCTCCTAAATGCTCCAAATAAATCCGATCCACACGCAGAAAAACGGTCAGGTGCAAAAAAATAAAATAAACGGGAGTCTGAATTGGGAAAGGGAGCTGGGGAAAAGGAGGAGGGGGCCGGGGGGCCTCGATCTCGAGTGAAGTCCCCTTACCGAAAAGCTGTATGCGGTCACCCGGCTGCGGATCTCGGCGAAAAAATCGCGGAGGAATAAACCGGGGAAGGAAGGAAGGAAGAAGGAGGAGGAGGAGGAAGAGGAGGGGGAGCGAAGGCGGTGATGGAGGAGGAGAAACAGGGAGCGGAGGAAGAAGAAGAGGAGGAGAATTGAGCCTTCAGTGCGATTGCTGAAAGTCGCCTGTAACGGAGCCGCGCTTCACTTACAGACGCGACGAAGAAAAAGGGCGAGTTTTTTATATATATATTATGGAGCCGCGCGCGCGGGCAGAGCGCTGTAGTCGCGCGGGGCGGCAGGCGCGAGCGGTCGTCGGAAAAAAAAAAAAAAACACAACAACAACGGTGGGGCGCGCGCCACATCTGTCGTGCGCACGTTGCAGAAGTTCTGCGTTCAACTGATTGAGCTCCTAATGCACAAGCAGATCTTCATCACTCAAACTACTGCAGGAACTATTGTTTATTTTCTTATTTTGCAGTCAAAGTCTTTCTATATTAGTCACTATTTCATCTAAAATATATTTATATTTCATGCAAATAATTTTGCAGCCATGTACATCCTACATTGTTATTGTAATTATTTTAATGTAATTATATTCTTTTATAATTTACTCATTTATTTAAGTAATGATTGTATTTAATTTTGCAACCAGACCTCCTACATTAGTCACATTTCATAAATGTAATGTATACATTAAATGTGAAATAAAATAATGTTTCTATTTTGCAGCCAGTGACTTCCTACATTACTAATCACTTGATTGTTTTTATAATTATAGTAATGTTATTTTATTCTGTATTCATTGAAATCCTAGAGTATTAATTATTTTAAGTGATATAAATGTTTATTTTATTTTATTTTGCAGCCAGAAATTTCTTACATTAGTCACTATTTAATTTATAATTGACTTTTATTAAATTATATATATATTTTTTGCATCCTAGTAAATCCTACAATATGTTATTCTATTGTATTTACTGTATTTTAATTTTTTTTATTTTTTATTCTGCATTCACAGAAATCGTGAATCACTAAATAATTTAAATGAAATAATATATATTTTTGTTTGGCAGCCAGGGACTTCTTACATTAGTAATTATTCTATATAAAATTATATTCACTTAAAATAAATTTCTTTTTTATTTTGCACTCAGGGTGTATTGGTACTTTGTAAGTGATTAATTTTGAAAAATACTGCAAATTCTGTCTTTTTTTATTATTATTTATTTGCATCCTGCTACCCCTGCATAAATTGGTTTTAAAAAATACAGGTTTTTCCTCTATAAAATCAATGAAGATAAATCAATATAAACTATCCTTTATTTAACAATGAAAATATTATACCAGTGATATAGTGAAACTTTTTGTAAGGAAAAGGTCATTTTAAAATGTATGTAAACGTGATTAGTATCAGTGCTTTTGCATAATTATTAAGAAAGACGACTCTGTGTCTGCTGGTTTCTCTGTAACATGACGTGTGTTTATAGCTGCTATAATATGTGATAACAGGAACTCACTTGTATCAGGGACATTCCACCAAATAAAATGTAGCAATAAACTGATAAACGAAATGTCATTCTTTAGTGAAAAAAAAAAAATACTATTGAGAGTTTGTTTTGGAGTGTATTGTGATCATTTGAATTGTTTATTATTATTATTATTATTATTATTATTATTATTATTATTATTATTATTATTATTTTTAAAACCTTGTGAAGTGCAAGTGTTAGCAAAACACAAGTCGTATTTACAAGTATTTGTAATATGTTGTATACATACAATACAATATGTAATATGTATTATTTAGCCTGAACACAATTGACAGATCTCTGTTGACATCTAGTGGCCATATTCTATCTATCTATCTATCTATCTATCTATCTATCTATCTATCTATCT
>JAAIIK010000040.1:2269493-2294789 GCA_014706435.1 Silurus glanis
TCTATCTATCTATCTATCTATCTATCTATCTATCTATCTATCTATCTATCTATCTATCTATCTATCTATCTATCTATCTATCTATCTATCTATCTATCTATCTGAACAAAAGTATTGGGACACCTGGCTTTTCCTGCCATATGTGGTTCTTTATCAAAATGTTGCCTCAAAGTTGGTGGGACACAATTGTATTAAGTGTCTTTGGATGAGGTAACAATCAATTTTCCCTTAACCTGAACTAGGAGACACAAACCTGTTCCAGTATAACATATATATAAAAATATAAGGGTTACACGTTTTGGAGTGAAAGATCTTGAGTGGCCTGCTATAGAACTTTGACCTCAACCCTATTCCATACCTTTGGAATGAACTAAAACACTGACTGCACCACAGACCTCCACACCAAATCTTCACAAGCACACTACAAAATCTACTGGGACATCTTCCCAGAAGCTTGGAAGTTATTCTAACAGCAAATGGGATGGATAATGGGAATCTCCCTTATCCAATACATATTGCAGTAAATACTAGTAATTATTGTAAGAGTTTAAACAACATAGAACAAACAAATCCTAGAGTTTATCCAAGAGTTTTAGAGACAGTTGCAAGATTTTGACAAATATAGAATTTTACATATGTGTGTGTGTATACACACATATGTAGATGCATACACACATACACACATAGATAATAAGGATACATTTTTCTCTTGTATCCTTGGTTATCATTGATAATAACCACTCTTCTGGGAAGGTTATTGAATAGATTTTAAAGCTGTGGCAATTGTTATTTGTGTTCATTCAGCCACAAGATCATTAATGAGATCAGACACTGATATCAGGTGAGGACGTCTGGAATGCAGTCCGTGTTCCAGAGTGAAAATAATTCACCCAAAGATGTTCAGTACAATTAAAATCATGACTCTGTAAAGGACGCCCGAGTTCTTCCACACCATTCTTGCAAAACCATATTTGAGACTTGCAGAAAGGAAACTGTAATGCTACAGCATACACAGAAAATACAAAGTATTCAACTGTGTGATACAGAATTTGTGGCAAAAGGTAATAGAAAAATCACATACAGTATGGATGTGATGCTCAGGTGTCCCAATATTTTGATGTGTCTGCAAGTACAATATAATATTACTTATTTTCTTGTTTTATGTGCAATGTTAATGCATTGCATTACTGGATTATTAATAATGAATTGTTATGCCTTTTCCCTGTTCCTCTTTTAATATAAAATCATTTATTTTCAGTAGCTGGTTTATCCTGGTCAGGGTGGTGATGAATTATTATCCCAGAAACACTGGACATGGCAGTCCATCTCACACACACACACACACACACACACACACACACACACACACACACACACACACACACACACACACACACACAGTTAAACAGTTATTTTCACGGAAAAAACTTACCAGTAAATAAATACCAGTTTTACATACTCTTGACATCGGCATCAAGGATCGGCTCTGAGCCCTTTCCTGTTTGCAGTGGTGATGGACAGGTTGACAGACGAGGTCAGACAGGAGTCTTCCTGGACTATGATGTTTGCAGATGATGAGGTGGAGAAGGTGAAGGAGTTTAGGTACCTGGGGTCAACAGTGCAAAGTAATAGAGAGTGTGTTAGAGAATTGAAGAAAAGAGTGCAGGCAGGGTGGAGTGGGTGGAGAAGAGTGGCAGGAGTGATTTGTGATAGAAGAGTATCTGCAAAAGTGAAAGGGAAAGTTTATAGTACTGTGGTGAGACCTGCGATGTTGTATGGTTTAGAGACAGTGGTATTGAGTAAAAGACAGGAGGTGGAGCTGGAGATAGCAGAGCTGAAGATGTTGAGGTTTTCATTGGGAGTGATGAGCATGGACAGGATTAGAAACAAGTTTATTAGAGGGACAGCGCATGTAGGACGTTTTGGAGAAAAGGTGATGTAGGTGAGTTTGAGATGGTTTGGACATGTGCAGAGGAGGGACATGGGGTACATCGGTAGGAGAATGCTGAGGATGGAGCCGCCAGCAAGGAGGAAAAGAGGAAGGCCAAGAAGGAGGTTTATGGATGTGGTGAGGAAAGACATGCAGGTAGTTGGTTTGAAAGAGGCAGATGTACAGGACAGGGGGTATGGAGAAGGATGATCCGCAAATGGGAGAAGACGAAAGAAGAAGAAGAAGAAGACATAAATTTGACATCCAGACAGTCTACTTCTCCAAACATTCAACTGAAATTCTTTGCCATGCCTCCTTTAAAACTTGCCAAAGGTGTTCTTCATTAGCTGGAAATTTCTTTCTGACCTTTGTGTGATGGTGTGGTGACTGAGCAGGCCATTTAATGATAGATAACACTCCAGCTGACTCTTTGCTCTCTAAATAATGCTTACAGAGCTTCTAGTCATTGACATATTGTCTTGTGACGCTGGTTCCAATTAGCCGGGGTCCAGATGGACATGCATGGTGTTTAAGTATGGAGTCGTAGCCATGGTGGTTCAATATTTCACCACTTTTACCTACATTTAACCTACTCGTATATAATGAGCATGTTCATATAAAAACAAAAACTTGAAATTGAACGTGATAATTGAAAAGTAATATTGTTACTTGACATAGCTTGTTGCATATAAAAGGAACATGCATGTGTCAATTCCGAACGATAAAAGACTAGGTGTTTCCAAACTTTTGAGAAATATTGTATCTTTCTGGAAAAGTTGAACCCTAAGCACATTGAATATATTTATACCGAAATATTTGTGATATGATTAGTGATTCTGGTGCTAATACTGGTATTGGTAGTGTATTTCTATTGTTTCTGTGAAAAGTTAGTGGCTATGTGATGTGGTGATGTCACATAGGTGTCTAGTGAATTTGCATACTTTCCATTTTCCAATAACATTCATAAATTAGAAATTATACAAAATATAGGACTAAAGACAGCACATGCTTGATGGTGCAGTTCAAAATTAATGGAAGCATCATAAGGATGAGAAGAAAAGAGGGGAGAAGTGGACAGACTGAAGGACCAAAGGACTAAAGTACTGCTGCATTGTTTACTTAATGATGAAATCAGGAGGTGGTTGAAGTGCATTGTGGGTAATGCAGTAAACCGTTAAATAAAGTAATAATTAACCAAGATGACTCAAGATCAACTCAGAAACGTTTGACACCAAAACTCAGGGCTGCAAAAAATATTTTTTAAACAGCAGATGGAGACAAACTATTGTATTCATCCTGTCACAAAGTACTCCGCTTGTTATCACTGTAACGCCCAACAGAGGGCGCTGCGGCACCATTGAAATATACGCTGTACATGTGCGTCAAATTCCTCCATCAGCTCGGCTTCTGAGTAAATAACTAGGTAAGATTTAAAAAAAAAATGTAAAACATTCCAAAATGTTATTGTTTTCCAAAGAAATCCTCTTTAAGCCTATAATTGTTGACACCCTAACTCTGGCCTCTTTAAGAGTTCTACAACTCCTATGCAGAGTTGTACCTACTTTGGGCAAATTTATTCGTATAAGCAAATACAGATCCATTATTAAGCCAATAGATTGATTATTTAATTACTTTATCCTAGTGATGTGTCCAGAGTCTATCCCTGGTTGAATGATTGCACTGTCGATGGGCTGTATTTTCAATGCAAAACACATTCACACATAACGGCAGTTTAGATTAGCCAGTGCATTTTCCAGCATGCTTTTGGGAGATATGAGCTGAGAAACCTTGTACAGATAGTAGGATCTATCCAGAGACCATGGAGATGTGTTTTGCTACCTGCCACGACCGATAAATTTTTATTGCTTAGTTTGTATTCTGGTATACATTGTATACATGTCCATTGCTTAGCATTATACACATTCACACACTTATTTAATCCTAGGGGCCAATTTAAATAGTCAATCCACCTATTAACATGTTTTCAAGAAGTGGTAGGAAAGCGCAAAACCCAGATCAAGCCCATATGGATTTCAGGGAAAATGTGAAATTCCATAAAATCAGTAAACCAAGTTTGAACCTTCATGCTGCCCCTGAGGCAACACAATTTTTTATTTTTTATTTTTCTATAGTTTCAACTATTTCAACTTTTAAAAAAGTAATTAGAGAATAATTTCTTAGTGAGTTCCCTGCAGTAGCACACAGTCGCTGCGATAAAATGAAAGTCGAGCTCATTTTTCCGGTCCATTGCTCTTTCCTACAGCCGAATCCACTTCACGCTGAACGCAATATGGGCTTCTCCACGGCTGTGAAGCTGCAAGCCAAACTGCAAACAGCGAGCCTGCTAACTGACAGCAGGAGATAGAGAGAAGAAGGTAGGGAGTGAAAGATGTGAAGACTCTGTCAGGAAAATGTAAATGAGATGTGTTTTTTCCCCCCATCTTCCGGTAAAAAGGCCCACGGGATGACGTTTTGTCTCAGGTGTTAATGGAGGAAATGATCGAGTAAACAGTGAATAAACAACAAACACAGGATGCCTGCTAGGCATGCTTTTCCTTTCCTCTGGCCTCCGGATTTACCTGTAAACACACACCGGCATTAGATTTCATGCTTGAGATTTCACGCACAACACACTGTAATATTGGCTTTTGGTATTCCAAGATTTAATCTAGACTCCGGCTTTTAGAACGGAGCTGGGGCTTTGCACGCACCAAACCTCTGTTGCCAGTGGCAACCATAAATGCGCGGGAAGTTTCTGCCGCCATCTGACAGCGCAGCGGGATGCGTGGAGCTTACTGTACAGCAAAGACGAGGGGAAAGAATGGCAACAGGGATTAGGAGATCACAGCTTTGTGTGAGAGGAAAGCAAGACTATATGGAGTTTTGCAGACGCCAACATAGCTGTGAAATTATTGGAAAACAAATCATACAGAATCAGCACCATGGGGCATTGCTTATATTTACCCTATCACATGCTATTTACTGATTTACAGCACCCTTCTTTCAAATTGTCTCTATACAAGTAACAAAAAAAATCCAAACATAATATTTATTTCGTATTTCCTTTTATAATTGTGTCAATATTTCGTAATATATACGATAATTAAACCAATTTAAGCCAGACATACATTTTCCTATTTTGTTGCGAAATCATTCTGCTTAAAAAAAAATAAAAAAAAAAAAAAAATAGAAATAAAAAAATCTACAAAATGATCTTTCCCAACCCCTACAAACAGGATTATTCATTGTATATTATTCTTATAATAGAAAATACTATATAAATTGGACAATCTTCAAAATAATTTCAAAGAGCATTCCATAATATAGTGTAATCTTCTTACGTAGTGAGTAATACATAATGTTTATGAATAAGAGATACTTATCCAAAAAAACAAACAAACAAACAAAAAAAGCATTAAGGAATAAAACAGGGAAATATATCAGATTTTGTTCTGAAAAATTAATATTCAACAATGATAATAAATCGCTTTGGCAAAATGCAAATTTTTTAGTGTATGTAATTCATTGAATCTCCTTATTAGAAAAAAGAGAACAATGGACGTGATAGCTTTTCTGTTAGGTTAACAGACTATAGACATCTGGACAAGTGATGGGAAGGTCACCCCACTCATGAGCAAAGTCCATAACCATTATCCTCTCAGTTTGGAGACAGATTTAAGGCATTTTGGCAGACGCCCTTATCCAGAGTGACTTACAACTTCTTACAGCTAAGCACCTACAAGGTTAAGGGCCTTGCTCAGGGACCCAGGTGTGGAAGCTTGATGTGGCTGGGAATTGAACTCATGAACTTCAGACCCAAAGGCCACTGTCTTAACCACTAAGCTACTATCTCCCCTGACGGTTTAACTGTAAGTCGCTTGAAAAAAGTGTCTGGGAAATAAAATGGAGAGACCTGAATTTGATGCGAGGTGCATACACGCATTAACATCCAGATGCAATTTACGGTAGTCAATCCAAACACGTGTTTGTTATTAGAAAGTTGGAGGGACCTGGAGAACGTGAAAGAAACCCACTTGTTCAAAGCAAATCAACTCAGACTTTTCCATAAAACTGTCGGTTTTAAAGGTTTAAAAATAATTGCCATATTTGAATCAGCAGGTGCGAAAGTAATAACGTGTGAGAAACTGATGTGAATATATGTGACGGGAGAGATCTTCGTTCCTGATATTTCCAAGATGTGTTCATCCAACCAACTCCAAATCTGTTACTGAGCAGATGCGTGATTTAATAAAATACTTTCTTAATTAATTAAATCAGAAATCAGTGCCAATGTGGCACCATTAAAGATTTGGTCCTGGATAATGTCTTACATTTTCTGTATTTAAATCTGTGCTTACACACTGCTGGACTACTATTTTCAGGCATATACAGTATATCGCTCCTGCTTAAATGTATCTCATTTATACCTAGTTAGAACATGTCGGGCCACGTTTTCCAAGTGACCTGCTGAGCTAATAGTCAGAACTAAGTCTCATAAGCACACAGGTGAGACTGAATGCTGGTGGTAACTCTGGAAAATATGCACCTTTGTTTCTAGCCATCTTGAAGAAAGAATTGGTATCCATATTCACTGATACTGCCTATTTCTTTAAAACACTTGAATTCCAAACTGAAATTTGGGACTTACTTACTTTTGCAGGTACGTTACACAGGGCTCCCTTTCTAGCCATCAAGGTAGCAATCACACTCAAATACACTCAGTCACACACTGAAATTGAACTCTCCTTGTGAAACTTAAAATGGTTGGAATGAAGGTACTAAATGACCTTGTCAAGCCTTCATATTTCCACGAAAAAATAATTTAATGAGATTTGGATCAGAGGTCTGTTCCAATGATCCAATGCAAGAATAAAAGAATAGGTAATAACCTCATCTCTCCATCTGCCTGGGATTTGATTAGCAAGAAAAAAATGACCAACTTGGTTGGATTGAACTACTCTATAGCTGTCGATGGATTGTTTATTCAGTTTATTCATTTCTTTGTATGTTTGAAAAGTTTATACATTTTCCCATTATGGACTGAACTTAAAAACAGTGTAAGTGCTCCTAGCCAGGGGTCATCAATTGGGAGTCCATAGTCCAAATGCTGACTGAGCAAAGTATTTCACTGGATGAACAAAATTCTTCAATCCTAATCTCAACCTCACTCCAACAGCTGCCCAGACCTTCTCACCCAACTTCAATCCTGATCTCACTATTGTTTTTGTAGCTGAATCTGGCTGCAGTCATGCCCCAAATTCTTCTGGAAAGCTTTCCCTTGAAGAGTGTAGCTTATTCTAATGCCACAGTGGAGACCGACTCCATATTGAACTCATGCTTATGGAATAGGCTAGCTACAGGGCTAGGGTCAGAAAAAGAAACTTATTCACAGACGTTTCACAGATTTTTCATTTCATTTGTCCTTCCTGGTATAACTTTAAACACAGTGACACGGGGCAAGGCTCTGGCACCATGGCTGTTTTTAAAAGACGATTCTAGGCCAACAATAGAAAAAAACGATGGTAATTCCCCAGGCATCAAATTCAAGTCCATGCCACTAATCAAAAGTTGGTTTTCTAAATAAAAAAACTTAACCTTTCAAATAAACCTATTTACAGCTATATTATGACTCTTCACTGCCCAATGATTAACTTTTATTTCACTGCATGGTCATTTTATCTGCTAATTCATTTAACTTCTTGCCTCTACAGTATTTGTGTCTAAAGAAATCCTTATATTTTTGTAGACTGCATGCTCTGTAAATAGCACAAACATTTCAAGATATATTCCATATCATTGACATGTAATTACCTCTACTTATAGACATTTTTTTTATCTGTTATATAATATACTCTGAAAAGCAATAAAGAAGCAATCCTATCAATATCACCAGACACAAGTCCTATTACTTTCCCCTGCAGGACTGTGAGTCTGCTCTGATATTTCCAAGCCACCTTCTGAGAAAGGATTTTTCCCATCTGTGGTAGTGTTACAATCTTAAACTTATCAAAAGACTCACTCAGTTGCAATTAAAGACAGTGATTAAGAACCTTGGAGGAATTTAAATTAGGACTGCTATCAAGGTCCTGTTTATTAATGCAGCAGTTTGGGCGATACTGTCGTGACGCTCCAGTCAGGATCGCGATGTTGTTATATTTTCTCTCAGTGTAATAAACATTAAAATATATATGTTCTTGTTTCTAACACTTTGAGGACAAAATGTTCACTTGCTGCCTAATACATCCCACCCACTAACACGAGAAAGAGATAATCAGTGTTTACTTCACAACTCATAATGTTATAATGTCATAATGTTACGCCTAAATGGTGTATGTGCATCACAAGAGAGAACCTGTAAAAGTATTTAAAAATATTTAATCAACTACAGAAATGTAGACATCTTTTAATTGGTGCAACTGTTAAACAACGGTCAAGAAATTGTCAGTTATATTACCTTTTCGTACTATTTTAGGGTTATAGATATACATATTTTAGACAGCCTTTGGCTTTAGTTGATTTCCCCTTTCAAAAACCATTAAATAATAACTATTTAGCATGTACATACTGTTCACCATCAGTTCAACAGCAATCACATCATTATGAGAGTAATAAATGATGGAAGAAACTCCTGACTCTAACTTGCCACAAAAAACATGACCTTATTTGCACAATTATTTATAAAGTAGTTGAAAAGAAATTGAATGATTGAAATCGATATCAATTATTGTTTGACTCATTAATATAATGCTAATCTATAGAGTCTTTTCACATAAAATTTGTTGATTTAGCAAGAATCTTATGATAAAAATGATAATAGGAACATTACAGCCATAATAAATCATAATACTTTGGATACTTAAGTACATTTGAAGACACATACCTTTGTACTTTTACTCAAGTATATGGTTGATATACACACACACACACACACACACACACACACACACACACACACACACACACATATGACCAAGAGCAATTTTTATAACTCTATTTCTTACAGAGAAATGCCTGTCGTATTATATTATGCTATTAAAGAAAAAAACGAAAAAAGTAGCTTTGCATCTGTGCATGATGAAATCCTTTGTTTTATCTAGTTGTAACTTTTTCCTGTCCACCATGAATATATAATTTAACCAGTAAAAAAAAACTTTTTTTCATGTTTTATGTGTGCTTTATTTTTTTGCTGGCTCTCTGCTAGCAAACCCAACATAGATGGTTGTACAGAGTGCGTCATTAAAATAAATAATTAAAAAAGATCCTTTTTTATGGTTAAAGGTATCAAAATCTGATTTTTTTTTAGCAGGCTTTCCTGCCCTTAATGTAAACCAATAACAAGGGATCCTAATAATAATATATAAAATATTACTAAGCTTTCAGATAAAGTGCTTTTAAAACTCAGATGAATTTTTAGCTTCCAAATACTGTATTTCTGTCATGTCTTACAAAAGCAGCCAGTGCACCTGTCAAAATCTCAGGAAACCCTACAGTACAGCCAGGTTTGTGTGAATTGATACCAATTCTACCCACGTGGGTCATGAACAATAAAGTGCTGGCACTAAAGCATCGGGCTCAATCCCATTATGTCAATTGAAAATCTTGACACTCCATGGCTACAGCTGTGCAAATATTTTTTTCGGACAAATAAAAAACAATTATCACGAATAAGGCACAATAGACGGACAGCTGCAACACACCATATACATGTGTTGAATTAGACTTACACCATTATTTTTTTTTTCTGCTCAATAAATATACCCTCTGTAAAAATATATATATATTTAAAGGTAAAATATATGGACAAAAGTATTGTTACGTGTGACATTTCCGACAATATCTGTTTCCTGCTGAAGCAGTTACCACAAAGTTGGTGGCTCACAATTGCATTGGATGTCTTTTTTCAATGTGGTGGGAAATTTTACTTCACTTGAACTAGGAAACCCAAACCTGTTCCAGCATGACAATGCCTCAATGCACAAAGTGAATATAAAATTTACATGGGTTGGATCTTGGGTAGCCTGCTATAGAGCTCTCACCTCAATCCTATTGAACACTAAATTGGAACACTGACTGCACCCCAGGTCTCCTCACCCTACATCAGTACCTGAGTTCCCTAATACTCTTTGGCTGAATGAGCATAAATCTCCACAATTACACTCCAAAATCACAACTTCCCAGAAGAATGGTTATTATAAGAGCAAATAGGACATTCAAAAAGCACATAAAACCTATCGTCAGGTGTCCACAAACCTTTGTCCATAAACAGTATTTCTCAAATTGTCACATATTCACAGATTCGCACAATGTCATAGATGCAAAATTCGACACGCAGAGCTTTTCTTTCTGTTTAATGGAGGGAGATAACTGCAAATGATGCTTTGCTTGCTTCAGCCATTATGCCCCTGTTTAACTGCTTTCCCTCTGTCTCAGATTGCAAATGTTTGTCTCAGTTTTTTTTATTGTGTTTCACAGCATGCATGTGTGTCTCTAAAGAACAGAGGGAAAAGGAACAAGGAGTCGATGCTACAAACACATCTGCATTATTTATACTCTTCCTCGCTTTCTAATGAAGAATTTCAACTTTGTATAAAGTCAGGATTTGCAGTTTTGAAACTTCTGTACTGGTCTGTATATTTGTACTGAGGACTAGTAATAACTAAGCTGCAGAAATCTGGTTTTAGCACTACAATGAACATCTACTGTACAACCAGTTATATATATACAATATTAAAACTAAGCTCTAATTACAATTGAATACGTTTTTTCATTGAAAGATGTTGATTCATTTGCTATAGCAGCACAGCTATGAAAGAGCGAAATCTGTAATTCAGATCAATGCCTTATTTTATTTAAGTAAAATACTTTTCATTTGTTATTGTACTTGAATACATTCTTTCACTGTCTGTATTTTCATTTTGGGAAACATGAGTGGCCTGCTAAAGAGCTCTGACCTCAACCCTACTGAACACCTTTGGGATGAATTGGATCACTGACTGCACCCCAGGCCTCCTCACCTCACCTACATCAGTACCTGACTTTACTAATGCCCTTGTGGCTGAATGAGCACAAATCTCCACAAAGCCCACTCTAAAATCTAGTAAAACATCTTTCCAGAAGAGTGGAGGTTTTTGGAACAGCATATGGAGACTAAATGTGTAATTTGATGTTCAAAAAGAACATGTGAATCTTATGCTCAGGTTTCCACAAACTTTTGTCCCTATTGTAAATGATGCACAGGAGCTTGGAACATTAAATTGCATCAATTATTCCAACATAGATAAGTGCTCTTACTTTTGCTTTAAAATCAAATAATTTTGTACTTTTATTTAAATAGAAATGTAAAAGGATTAATATCTTAGCAGGAGATTTTTCCTTAAATACAGGGACAGTGCACTTTATACACCACTGTACTTTTTTTTTTTTTTATCAAAATATATTTACAGCAAAAAACATTGTGTACATTGGAATAATAAATAGGAAAAAAGATAGTTTTATAATGAAAAAAATTAATAAAATAAAGAATATTCTATAATCATTGATATATATATCTGTGTGTATTATGACATTAACATGACAAACTGGGTTATAAAAAGAATCTAGTGATGGAACAATGGTTTATAGCTGCTTCAACATAAGGGATAAGTGGAACTAATTTGTTCTATAGATGCTCCACAGTATTAGGTAAGGCATAAACATTTAAAATGTGCTATTATGCAAAGGTAATGTGTGTCAGGGAAGTGTGATTCCCCCGAAGTGCATTATTTTTCATTGAAGAATGGTCTGGAGTTCGCACGGCAATTTTGCCAATGAGTGAAATGTTACATTGAGTAATGAATGAGACATCATACATTTTATTAGTTTATAGAACCATGTCAGAGGTAGTTAGTTGTTCATTCATCTCATTCATTCATCTTCTCCCGCTTATCCGAATTCGGGTCGCGGGGGCAGCAGTCTAGCAGATTCCCTAGACACTTCTCCGTGTCCAGGGATCGGGTCGTCAAGGCCCCCGCCTTCGACTGCTGCCCGATCCTCTCAGCACCGGTCCCTTACGGTCCCTCCTGCAGGTGGTGAGCCCACGGGAAGGCGGCCCCACGTCGCTCCTTCGGCGCCATACCGGGCGACGTCACGGTCCTTGATTTATTTTTTTCTCGTAAGGGTTTTTTGAACCGCTCTCAGTCTGATCCGTCGCCTAGGACCTGTTTGCCTTGGGAGACCCTACCAGGGGCATATAGCCCCGGACAACATAGCTCCAAAGGTCATTTGGGTACTCAAACCCCTCCACCACGTTAAGGTGGCAGTTCAAGGAGGGGGTAGTTAGTACTTAATTAGTTAGTAGTTAGTAGTAATAGTAGTTAGTTGTAATTCTTTCAATTCAATTCAATTCATTTTTATTTGTATAGCGCTTTTAACAATGAACATTGTCTCGAAGCAGCTTTACACAGATAATGGACACAGACAATTTACACTTGACTGTTATAGCTATGATAAACATTCCTTTCCTTGACCCCCCACCCCCCAACACACACACACACACACACACACACACACACACACACACAGAGAAAAACCCTTTCAATAAAACTTCACTTAACAATCAACAATGATTGACTTTTTTTTAAACAACAATCTGTTTAATATTAAAATATGTGGAGCATCTTAGAGATCCTGGTGTGCTGTTACTATAGAAACAATGATATATTAAAACAAAACAATTTAATACTCAATTTTTCTGTTACATGAAGTACCTGCACTGTTACTTGTGGAAGAAGCACATATGGGTGATAAGGGGGGTTCCAAAAGTTTTATCCATATAGTGTAACTATACATGCTGAAAAGTATGACATGCCATTTAGTAATAAAGAAAAAAATATAAATTTGTTATTGCTGCGGAATTGGTATTTAATAAGAGGATTTCATATGTGCCACTATACGACATTTCATGGGTCTAACAGTAACCCTACATTGAGTTAAGTTTTATCACAGCACTCTGTCATCGATTATTTTCCTATAACCGCATGCCACCATACGTTTTATTTTTTTTAGTTTCGATGGATCACAAAGTGCAACAGCTCAGGAATAAGCTGTGCTTATTATGAAACCATGGAAACTATGAAGACTGCAGTTGTCTACTCATGTTTAAAAAATATTTGTAGTATGAAACAGCTTTGGTAAATAAGATTTATCATTCTAATTATCATCAATTGTGGCTTGATCTTTCAATCACTTAATACTGAAATGAATGGTTTTTACCAGAAAGATGAAAGATATAATAACAGGGTTAAATGAGTGGTCAGATGAGTGTTCTCCAAATCAATTTAGAAGCGAGTGTGCATTGGTTTAGCATTTTATTTTTTAAGATTTCATGGGCCTTCAAATTTTCACACAGCTGAAAACAAGAGACTTTCAAAAAATTAAGGAAAAACAAAAGGCAGATGAACTTATTCAGTTATTATGAAATTAAATAAAGGCTAATTTCCATCATTTTTTTATACAGTTTGTGGTGATATATATAAAAATAATTTAATGGGTGGAGGGATGGATAAACAGGTGCTTGGTGGTTAGATTAGATTAGATTCAACATAGAGCATGAAAATAAAATATTCTTGTAAATGTTTGAAAGTAATTATGGTTATTAGGACTCTAAAAGGAACATTTGCTATGTTTCCACACGGACGGTTTTATGTGTGTATCAGTAAAACAAATGTTTAGTATAATAATATTTTTCACTGGAGTTTGTTTTTTAATGTTTTTTTAATATCTGAGTAAAGAAAGGACGTTGTGAATAAATATGTTGCATTGAGGGTTTTAATTTAACCTCTTTTAAATGTATTTATTTATATTTGTAATAAAAATGATCGAACAGAAATGAGCACTGCATTAGTCACACGCTAATAAAAAGAGTGCTGTTAAAATTAATTTGCACGGACACGGTATTAACGCATTAATTTTGACAGTCCTTGTATATATATATATATATATATATATATATATATATATATATTTTTTTTTTTTTTTTTTTTTTTTTTTTTTTTTTTTTTTTTTTTTTTTCTAAATATGAAGGTTCAACTAACACTTTTTTCTAGAAAGTACTCCTCATTAAACTTAGTCTTATCAAATTGTGAATTGCTTGCATCTTTCTAGCAGAATCAGTTGCTCTGCTTTAAAAGTTCACAGTAATGTGAAATCAATTGGTGTCACCAGATGATGGATGGATGAAAAAAGGTTAATCAATGAAAGGATTTTCGTATAAAAATTTCACAACGTCAAATTGGCTTTGTTTTAAATCCCAAACTTACTAGGATCCCATAATAGAACGAAGAAGGAAATGATAACAATGCCGAGCAAATATATTCTATTGAAATACAATGGGGTCAACAGTTAAGCCTTTCTACCAAATTTCTTGGCACTGCCTACAAAATTGTTACCTTAAAAGAGTATGAGAGTATCTTAGGGTTTCAGTGGGAGGATGCAAGGAATGAAAGGAAATAATGCAGAGTTGGATAGATGTGTGCAATCAGTATCAAATGCAGTTATGTGCTTTGGGTGAACGATGAATTTTTCTATCCATTCAAGTTTGATGACACAAGCTCGAGTTGCACGATCTGCTGGGCTCCTATGGGAAAACACAGTGGTGAAAGAAAAGTGGATGAAAAACAAATCTGAGGCGTTTTTTTTTTAATCAGAAGGTGTGGATTTATGCTTTTTAATGACTGCAAATAGCTGCGATAATACAGTTCAGTAACAATAAACTGGTACATAACAATAATGTAACTGTAAATGATCCATAATGGTCCATAATATTACATTTTACTATAAATGGAAAAAAAAAAACATGTTCCTTAATACAAAATGCTTTAAAAACAAAAAATTGTAATTGGTGAAAAAAAAATCACTGGTCTTGTAATATGTGTGGACGTTTCACTCTATTTAAACATTAAATACTTTTGATACCATTAAGGCCCGTCATGTGTTTATTCTGATGTAACATCACACATCACATATTTTATGTAGGGGGTGTAAAATATATTGTTATGCAAGTTTTTATGCATTTTTATGGATGCAAGTGTCCAATCATTTGTGCTGATAAAACCTTTGTTTGTACCCCTATCCTCCATCTCACACCATCTCTCACTGCATTAATGCTGAGTGGGAGAACTGTTGCTATGAGTGAGACCTGATATACCCAGTGGGCTGTGAGAGGAGTTATAACAATGTCATGCATCTGAGCTGCTTATTATTGCCTCCAGTCTGCCTGGCAAATGCCTGCACAAGCCAGAGTCCTTGCTCATTACGGCTCCCCGATCCTCATAACCGAAAATGAACGGTTCTTTCATTTCAACAGGCGGAAGCGTTTGAAAAATGTCTTCGCATATTTGAACACCGACAAGCCCTCAAGTTAAAAAAATAAATAAAGCAAAGGCATCTCGGAATCGTTTGCAATTTGTTTTGCTGTTAAACCGTCATGCGGGATGTCTGCTGGTAAAACAAGCTTCTGTGTTCCTCTTGTTTCTTCTTGCTGAGCAGGTTTATACACACACCGAGAGAAAAAAAAAAAACGCAGAGGCTGTGTTTGGATCAGAGACTGGCTGTGTCAGCTCTTTCTGTAACCTACGGTGGAGAGTACAACGCAAGAAGCAGTGCCTCGGTACAAACCAAGCGAAATCAATTGCAAATATTGCACCGTTTCAGAGCCCCTTTTGTTTCCGTAATTGACTTCAATGTTGGAGTCGCAGTAGCCGCCATTAGTGGAGCGGGCTTCATCTCTGATATTTAATACACCATTGACCTGGGAAAAATTCATAGAAAAAGCAAGAGGGAAAGAGACGGAGAGAGAGGGAGAGAGAGGGAGTGAATTGATCATATTGTTCTGTTCTGGAGAGCCGAGCGAGCCAGGTTTGTATGCCTTAACTAATGCTTCTCCTGTGGCGTGGCATTTGGCCAAATTGATTCCTCAGAGAACCTGAGAAGGAACAGGGTATTAAGACAGCGCTGTAAACGAGACCAGGAGAATCCAGAGAAGGAGGTTTTAATAATCTATGGTTTCTCTTGCTCAACATGCCATCAATCAAACACACAGTGTATCCTGGATACCAATCTGCTGTAACATATGCCGGGTCTGTTGCTGATGAGGCGCTGCGACTCAGAGATTATACAAGGCAGACAGGGTTTATGGTTGCATATAAACTTAACGCTTGGATCCAGCACCAGTGGTCCATGCTATTAAACCAAATCAAACTAATTACTTGTATTATTAGCAGAGTAAAAAGTGACATAACTAACTCTAAATAAATACATATTGCAAATTCCATATTGCAAAAATAATGTGTAATTAACACTTGAGTTCCAGTCAATGAAAGAAGTGTTTTAGACAGACATTAGCTGTTCTGCCTAATGTGCCCTAATGTTTTCAATCTGTGCAAAATTCAGAAATAGAAAGAAACATGTTCTAAAAAAAGGGGTCCCTATGTAAAGAGCTTCCTGCCTTCAAAAAGTTAAAAAACTTCCTTATGCAATACTCAAGTGCTCAGCCGAGGCTATTGTTTCTATTTTATTGGTGTGTACAATTTTCTGCAACCATTAAGTAAAGCATGGATATGCTTGTCTCTTAACATGCAATTATAAAAATATCCCCAAAACCTATAATTGTTTTTCCATCATAAACTCACAAAATAGCAGGTTGTTCTGCACAGGCGTCTACATGGGCATTTTTATAGAACCTTATTTGCACTAAAGGATATTTTACTTAAGAAAAGGAACATGTCACAATTAGACTATCTGAAAACTTTTCTCATGCTGTTTATACATAGGATGCAAAAGTTGAAGCAATGCATGAATGATTATATTTGATTAAATTCAACTTTATTGGTCTTGTGCAGAGTGGGAAATGCAGTAACATCTATACAGAGGCGCAAATAGCGGTATCTGTCATATAATAAATACCTACACATGTCTACAAATAATACTATGTTGTATAAAAGGTTCAGGTATGAAGTATGAAGTGAGTAGAGATCAGCTCATTGAAAATGACACGATGTGCAAATATAGATGTTCACTGGGCAGAGAAATGAGTTAAAAATGTGCAGTGACCATAAGGTGCCAATGCAGAGATCACATAGTAATTACACGGTAATGTGCAAATAAGCAAGGTGGAGATTGAGGTATAAGTAACATGTTAGTGCAAATGAGGGACAAACAGAGAGCAGAATGGTGTCAGAGTGAAAAAGTACAATATAAGAACAACTATAATAGTGTTATAATTGTAGTTATAATATGTCTATAATTATAAATAACAAGAAACACTAAACAGGTACAGGGTGTACATGTAGTAGGTTGAGAATAATGTGTTGTAGTGTTTTATATGAAAGTTCTATAAATCCCAAATACACCGTTTTCTTATGTGACATTGATTGAGTTTGTGAAAAGTGAGCTGTCCTAATAATGGTATTATTAATGATCTTTAGTGTTGACCTGTGTTGGAAGAAACTTACCTAAACGTTTTGAATCATATAACACTTTAAAGATAATTATAGTTGCAAGCACATTTGACAGCAAACAGGATTAATATGATTCAAACTGGTCAGAACTTTTCTTTATATTATTATTGGACATCATTTGTGCTAATTTGATGCAGGTCAAGAAAAAATATAAACATAGAACCTGTAACCTCGAGGGTTTGTTTCTACAGCATGCCCAATTAGAAAATTATGAATAAATAATTAATTACACACAGGGTAGAGTGTGTTATCCCACAAACTTCTTCTTCTTCTTCAAAATTTCCATCTTCTACTTCTTCTACTTCTTCTTATTATGAATAAATATTTTCTTGCAGTAAGTCTTCCTTGCTTCATCTGGACCATTAGGTTGGCAAGACAGTCAGTTCATTTCAGCTTCATATCTGCATGCAATTTGTTGCACTTACTGTGGCAACTCGTTTTTGAACACTCAGCTGGAGTCATCAAATCCGATTTTTAGCTGTGCTGCTATATGTCATGCGTTATTAGCCATGAAAAATTGCACGGGGAACTGTCCAATTAGAGAGGGAATGAATCAGGGAGGAGGAGGCCCCCAGCCGAGGAGCTGCAAGGAAGCTGCACTCACCACTTCTGCCATGTTACTGTAGATAAGCACAAATAAAGTTGAAAATAACAAAACGAGACAGCGGACCTGTGTTTATTACGATGAATCCTATACTATAAAGGAAAACTTAAAATGTATGCATACGACAGATGCAGTGCTCGATTATTATAACGATTCTACATTGTTTGATTGATGATTGATTATACATTGATTGATTGAATAGCACATAACTGAAAAGTGCTCTTTTTTTCAAACAAGTTCCACTGCTTTATGTTTCATATTATTACCTGTTCGCTTGCACAATCATGCAATTATTCAATGAGTCATCCATCCATGTGGCAGCAGCAGAATGCATAAAATCATGCAAATACAGGTCAAGAGGTTCAGATAATAATGACATTGACACATTAGAATTGAGAGAGAAAAAAAGTCATCCCAGTCACTTTGACTGTCTTAGCTCTTGGTGACAGTTTATACAAAATGGTGCAAAAGACAAAAAAAAAAAACCTCCAGCAGGCAGCATTTCTATGGCTGGAAACATCTTGTTGAAGAGAGATCAAAGAAGAATGGCCAGACTGGTTTTAGTTGACAGGAAGCCTATGGTGGTAACAAGAACAACCATTTGTGACAACCATACTGAGGAGAAAAGCATCCCAAAAAACACGAAAAGCGCCCACTAAGCAGCTTATCTTGGTGATAAGAGGAGTTAGAGGACAATGGCCAGACTGTATAATATGAAGACTATGGTAGTAATGTGTAGAACTTAAAAGCGTTTCAGAAAATATATGGCAATTTATATATATTGCATATAAGCTTTCACAGCAGAAGACCACATTAGCGAAAAACATCACTATACACTTAATATTCATGAGTTAATCAAACATTTTACAAACAAGCTTTTGAACCATTAAGTTAAGCATGAACAAGTTTTCTATACAACCAATTTGTCTGCAACATATTGCTTTTAAAAATATCATCAAACCCTGTAATTGTTTTGTTATATCGGACTACCACATCGCACAAAATAGCAGCTTGTTCTGCACAGTCATCCACGAGGGCATTTTCCATTTTAGCAAGGCAGGAACCCACAATTAGTAAAGAGAAAACATTCATTTGTTTGACAGAAAGTGGGATCTTTTGGGGTAATTGTCTCAGCAGGACTGACGACATTTGCCAAAAAAACCCTCGTCTTTGTTCTTATACCCTTTCGCCTCTTCATGCTCCGCCTGTTTTTCTTTGATACTGGATCCGTGTTTGCACCTGTTTGTGTGATTAAAATCTCGCTCCCCACGTTTCAAGGAGCTGGCTAACTGTGAGCACGTGGAAACGGTCTTGAGCCTCCAGGTGTCCAGGCTGGCTAAATTCACCATCACGTGTACAGAGCTCAGCAGGAGGGCTAGAGCTCACTGTTTCAGCCACCCTGCCTGTTAAACACTCACCAACAGATTTGGCAGATTGAAAGCGGCTTCAGTTGAAGGCCTTGAGAGACTTTTACTAAGTTGTACACGGTGATAACTCAGATTCATGTCTGCCAGCTGTGGCTTTGGTGACACTTTCCCATTTATTACAAATCCTATTCAGTGTGTTGAGGACAGGAGGCTCCAGTGCCTTTGATTTTTTGTGACGGGAGCTGAGCTTCATCTTTCACTTGATGGTAATTATTATTATTACTGTAACTGATACTGCTATGATATTCATTTAACTATTATCATTTACCCCGATGACCAGTCAATCCTTCCTCTTTTTCTTGCTGCATATTTCTATTCTTTTGTTCGTGCTCGTTTCAATCCTTTGTGCTAATCAGTGCTAATTATTTAATATTTAAAATCAAAACTTGCCTTTTAAATACAGCAATCAGCAATACAGTAACCAAATAAATCCCCTGCTTAAATATGACGATGTAAAAAGTAAAAGTACTTCTTTTACATTTCTATTTGAATGAAAGTACAAACGTACTCTCTTATAAATGTACACATTATATGCACATTAAAATGTATTAAAAGAAAAGATTTCCATAAAATGGGAAAAAAAAAAAACCTCAGTGCCACATTGGTGTAAAAATGTCATCACTGTCCTTCACTGATATTAATCATATCTCAGATTATTAAACTCAGCTGTCCTTCAGAAGAGAAGAAGAGAGGCTCTTTACATGTGTGTTACAGCTACTGTATATTATAGTTTGCACAAGCACAGTGAAATTATTTATTTGCCTATCTCAGCTTGTCAGGAAGCAAAACTCAGGGTCAGCCATGATGCAACACCCAAGGCGCAGAGAGAGTAAAAGTCCTTTCTCAAGAGCCCAACAGTAGCAGCCTGGCAGTGCTGGGGCTTGGACCCCTTACCTTCTGATCAGTAACACAGAGCCTAAACCATTGAGCTCCCACCTTTATATTTTTAAGCTTCATGTTTTATAGCTAGGTAGGTAACTAAAGCTTCCTCACATTGTTCAAATTGCTAGTGAGATCAAATGTCT
Organism: Silurus glanis; assembly: GCA_014706435.1. Classification (NCBI taxonomy): domain Eukaryota; kingdom Metazoa; phylum Chordata; class Actinopteri; order Siluriformes; family Siluridae; genus Silurus; species Silurus glanis. Next base: position 2,289,974 of record JAAIIK010000040.1, read on the forward strand.
TTAAATAGATATACATTTGCCATATTACGATTTTGCCAAAAGTCTTGCTAAATCCACCGGGCTAGTTATTTAGTTATCTGGATAATTTCTCAACTCCGATTTAGGTACAGATATGAATGAATGTTAATCAGTGTTTTAAGGATTTGCTCTTAACTGTGTGTGTTTTTAAAAAGGGTGTCAGAACAAAAAGTCCTGCCATTTCTAGCGTGATTTGACAAGCTACCAACGCACAAGCCATATCTGACAGCTAGAAAGAAACTTGTTTTCTGAATTAATATTACTAATACTACATAGTAGTGTAATAGTGGTATTGTCTAGGTCTAAAGACCAGAAAAAGCTGAACACATAAAATAAACGATGAATATTTCGAATGACAAATGTGAGACAATGAGATCTGTGAAACAATATACAGGTGCTTTTTAGCTGTACATTGGAATCAGGTGGAGAAATCACAACATAATGCAGTAGATAATTGATTTTATGAACATAACAAACAAGTATTGATCGATTTAGACAATTAACAAGGAAGCTGGAAATTAATTTTTCCAGCTGGCATAAATGGACTACCATCTTGGACTGGGTTTTGACAGCTGGTGAGATTAAGATGGGATTTTGCAGCAGGCTTTATCATATGAGATCATTGTCAGAAAAGTTGTGGAAAAATTCATTCATTTGTCTTGAGTTAACACTTTCTCCTAGTCAGAATCACAGTATCAGTGATCAAAGCAGCAGATGATGGGATATGATCTCCAATCCAAAACAGACTGTGAATATGGAAAATGCTCAGTCTGAACCCCCAATTATAGTCAGATTAGCTACAGAACTAGACTCATTGGAGTGTCTTTTACATCACATTGCCATGAGTTTAGTATTTAGAATACCATATTGTAACACATTTCACAGTGCTGAGCTTTTCTATCTCGTAAATTCCAATTTAACTTCCATCAACATACCGTTCCATGCAACACAATCCTTATTGAGGTGTATTAAGTAGGGTAATTTAAAGCGGCAAGCCTTATGAGCCTGGTTGTTTACTGACGGAGATCGACTGAATGCTCCTGCAAATGATAATACTGAGGCGAGCGATGTGAGTCTTGCCACACAGCCAAGTGCTTAGAATTCCCTGTGATGGAGTAGGTCTTTATTTAAAACTGCGAATTTTGCTGTTTGAAAAATGAAAATGGGAGCATATTGTTGTATATGCAGAGACCTTCTGTTGTATAGTGTGTAATAACTATGGAACACTACCCTGCAATACATAGTGTTTCTATGATGTCTGCATCATGTGAATAAAGGAAAAAACACAACGTATACCATATGTTATTTTGCATATATGCATTGACATCCTTGTACTAAGGGTAAGTAGCATTACATTTGATGTAGTTGTGGTTACCTACAACATGCTGTAAAATTGCATTAAAATATAAACGTATATATAAAATATAAATATATACAACTGAAATTCTCCCAGACTGATTATATTATAATCAGTCTGGGAGAGACAGCAAGCCATCAAGGACCATCTCTAACCAAAAGGTGTCTGAGACCATGATTATCATTCAAACAATACCCTATCCTGACCTGCTGCGGGGCCGGCACAAGCAAAGGTGTAAACAACAGTGACCTCCGGCTCGATCACCCAGCCATGTGTTCCTTTACTCATTTCCTACACTTAATTTATATTTAAAAGCTAAACCCTATCTACACTTCAAATGGTAGAACAATATAAAATATCTGGGCAGAGTTTGCTCTGGGTTCTTTCTGACTCCGATGAACCCAAAGTGCTTCAAGTATTTTGTTACTGCTACGCTGTTATAAACTTCTTCTTCATTACGATCATTGTTGTCCTCATCATTTTTTCTTACAAGCCAAACAGAAAATTGCAACTTGAAAGGATAATAAATGGCACCAAAACATTTGCCAGACCTTGGGAGTAAAAAGCAAAAGTAATTAAAACGGATGATTTCCATCATCTTCAACATGGAAAGATTCTTATATTGTGGTGGAACAATGTAGTCTATTTAACTAGAATTGAGTTTAGAGAGATTATGATGGTCTATTCATTGTAAATTGTTGTACAGAAGTTAATTATTTATTTTTGTACAAAAAACTTGAACTTTACAGCATTTGGCAGACACCTTATCCAGAGCGACTTACAATTAACTTATTCATATAACTAAGTGGTTAAGGATTAAGGGCCTTGCTCAAGTGCCCAGCAATGGCAGTTTAGTGGTGCTGAAACTTGACCTCATAACCTTCTGATCAAAAGTCCAAAATCTTAAGCAAAATCTTGAGCTTCCACTGTCTTTATTATTGTATTATTGTATTATCTCTTCCTATTGCAAATGGTTTTACAGCTTCTTGTTGAAAGGTAATACAGACTGATTTTTTTTTACATATTTGGCATACTGTAACTGTCTCAAGCTATGAATGAAATGGATTTATACAAGAACAAAGTGTGATGAGGCGGTTAGCATTTTGCAAACCTCAATTTAGACTAGCATTATAGTTCCAGCGATATTAGCAAGTTGAGGTAGACTACAGGCTGTTTACTTGTCTATGTAATCGATAATCCACAGCTAGGTGTGTGTTTTACCATTTCAATGGACAACAATTGAGTGTGACACTTTTCATTACATTTCTCATTTTAACATTCTTTTTTTCAGTTCATCAAATTCATCTCGTGTCTCAACCAATCTGTCAAAATTGCCATATTCCCTACATTAATGACACTCACAAATCTTTCATTAATCTAAGCCAGATAATAACCAAATCTCAATGTTACAAACTTAATATAACATGACAAGCCTGAAGGTCTCTAAAGCCTTCACACAAGGCAAAGCCTGTAAAGCCTAAAATTAAAATAGCTGTATCACTTTGTATGCAACTATGACTGTATGTTCCTAGAGTTACAACTGCTTATGAAGCAATGCATTATAGGGACTGTTACATTATAGGGAAAATGCATGTTGCAAAAATACGCAGTAAATGGTGAGGTATATATACAAGTGCTTATGATCATGAACGTGAAACAGGTTCAGCAATTCATGTGATGTAATATGTAATGGTGAGTAGCTTGTTGGAAGCATAGTCCCTGTCTTAAAAAAGTTTTATTCATTTATTAACTCTTATTTGATGGCATAAATCAATTTTGAATTCATAAGTAGATCGTTTAGGCTGAAGCAGTTTGTGAAAGAGATTAGAAACGATGATGTTGTAATATATACTCTATGACTGTGGACCTGGAAATGTGTATAGTCTGAGAGTAAAACTCTTAGACTTTAAATATTCTTTTAAAGACTTTTAAATGTCCAAACCAATTAATTGATTGTATATAATCAATTCTAGCAGTCATGTGCTTATATATTCCAAATCGTTTTTTTAATTTATTTATGTTAAAAACCTAATCATAGTAATAATTATTCCCCATCAGGTAACATGGGGTTGTACTGATCTGGAAATTCTTGTTTTTAATAGGTAACCTGTACAGCAGGTCTCTTGCAATTATTTCCAGATCACTTTCCTTATTTGTCTTGTTTGTTTAATAGATTTCCTAGTTGCGTTTAGTCGTCTTAGTGCTTTACTCATTGCTAAAGAGTCATATATAAAGTAGACTGGAGACACGGTTTATTTTGTGCCACTCCTGAGAGATGAGGTCTTTAAAGCTTTCAGGAGACTGAATAAGTCCTCTGGGCTAAAGGACATTGATCGATTCTTACTCAAACTCATTGCAGATATTGCAGATCCTCAAATATGTATTTTGAACTTGCCCTTGGAGCAGAATACTCATCCCAGAAGACCAGAAATTTGCTTTAGCACTACCATTGCTTGGAATTGGATGCGGTCTGCTGTTGGCAATATCTAAGAATTTTTAACACTTAAATCAGTTTATAATAGGCATAAAAGCAGAGTTGGTTCCAGTCCACTGCATTTTTTTTGGGAGAAGTCACAGCACTGCGACTAAGTATTGATCGTAAGAAAGCCTGTGCTTCTTTTTTCTTATGCTCGATCATAATATTTTATTACATGGCTTTAGTTAATATTGGATTATCTGACAAGACCTTGGGTTGTTTTCCATAACATGTTAACTTTCAGTGGGATGTTGCGTATAAGATCGTTCTAAAAGCTGGAACCTCTGATATTCACCATATACACTCAGAGAACATTGTGTTAGGAAAATCTGTACACCTGCTCAATTTTATAAACATCAATTTGCAGCAGGATAATACAATATATGGGGAAGAATGTTAACATCAAACATTACCTGAAATTATTAACTGGATATCAAGTTGATCTGCATGTATGGCATCAAGTTCCTGCCATAACATGTAGCATGGTTGCTGTTGCCAGTGTAAACAAAACTGGACCAGAGTGGAAAAGACCAGAGGGCATTTTCCAGCCTATAACTGTCTAATATGGGTAAAAACCTGTCCTGTACCTGTCTTATGGAAGTGGGAGCTCAGTGTTTAAAGCTCTGGGATACTGTTTAGAAGGGCAGTGGTTCAAAATCTGCTTAAAATCCCAGCAATGGTAGCTTGGTGGTTCTGGGACGTGAACTCATGACTGTCTGATCCAATGTCAAATGCTTTAATCACTGAACTACCATGTTTTGTCAACCCCTGGAGCCATGTAAGTTAATGAAATCAAAATAATTGAGAAAAATAATTGAACAAACTCTAAAACAGAACAAATTGTTTTTTTCACATAAAGGTTTTATTTACATAAAACTGCATATAATGTATGAGGATGTAATGGGATTAATAATTGAGAGAGAGAGAGAGAGAGAGAGAGAGAGAGAGAGAGAGAGAGAGAGAGA
>JAAIIK010000040.1:2313368-2327991 GCA_014706435.1 Silurus glanis
ATCTATCTATCTATCTATCTATCTATCTATCTATCTATCTATCTATCGATATGAATAGTCATTGGATCTAAAGAAACTTGTACACTTGAAGCAATACAAAGAATTTGGAGAATTTAAAAAGATTCCAGTGCAAACTAGCACAAGTCTATTTGGTGATACAGTAATAAATATATATTAAAAAGTCTTACAATTGTCTGCTAACATTGGGATTAATTTGGTTCCAAAAATGATGAAGAAAGATAAATGGAATCGAACCTCTTACATGAGTGAGAAGTGTGATGAAAGAGGTAATGGGAAATTATCAGATATATATAGCACTCTAGAGCAAAACAATGAAAGGATTTATAAGCTTTATTATAAATATTTCCATGATGAAAAGGCAGCCTGTGGAGATTTTTGAGTGGGAAGAGGGCATAATATCTACAGATGGTTTGGACCAAGGTTCATGCAGCTGAATTTTGTACATGTTGGAATTTGTTAATGAGTTGTTCTGGAATGACATTGAGAAAAGCATTTCAGTAATCTAGACAGAGACTAATGCATGCATGTCTTTGACAGTCATCCCAAAATTGGAGCTAGGGTCAGACTGACTCAAATGCTAAAGATTGTTACTTGATGAGAAGCTGTAACAACATCATTGTAAACTAAAGTAGAAATTTTGGATGTACAAGAACAATTTTTCTTTCCATCATGTGTAAATATAAACAATTTCTGAATCCAAGATGTAATGCATTGCAATCAGTTGCTGAGTGATTTAGCAATGATTGAGATGCAGGTAGTGTGAACAAATTTCAGAGCAAACGCAAGTGCATTCAAATGATGTTTGATGTGCTGATGCGCACGAACAATGAATGTAAATGCTAAAAAGTAATTGTGCAAGTGTTGAACCTTGTGGAATGCTGTATATTAAATTAGTACTGATAGTCGTTAGTAGGATTTGCAGCAATACGCTTGTATGAGTAGGTGAGTACACTGTAAAACAGTGCCATTACAATTTGTATCTTCTCTTTAGCTCATGTCTGAATATTGAAATCATATTTATATTGTATGTTTTTCATTTAAAAAAATTGAACTAATCCCTTGCCCTGCTAACATTTTGAGTTTAGCACTTTAGCACTTTTAGCATTTAGCACTTGCTGAAGTGCATTTCCTTGTCATAAATACATCAGAATCCCTCATGTACAATGACCAGTATTATCTGATTTTTACAAACAATGCACTGGCTAAGAATTTCTATTCACCTAGCATTGTCTACCCATTTTTTTCCTCAGATAACCAGACAGCTCTAATGCTATTTGCTATACCCGGTGCAAGTTATCACAATCTAGCTGTTTTCTCTTCTTGATATTTTTACTTTAACTGTTGGCAGTCTGCTTTGCTTTGAGTGCCATCATTAATTGTGCATATGCTACATATTACTTGATATTGAATGTGGGTAGCAGAGCATTCATCTAAAACAGTATCAGATAGTGATCCTGTAGCAGTATCGATATTGAGGCATTCTTAGTAATAAGTAGTAATGCATGATGACTGCTTGCTCTATTTACTGTGAAAAGCTCATTGTTATAACTGATATCAGAGCAAGTAAAGAGACCAAGTAAATAAAAAGGTCACTAACACCAACAGTGGGCATCAGGGTGATGAACCGTATTAAATCCAGCACTAAAATCCATCAAAACAAGGATGCTAACATGGACACAGTCTGCATAAATTAGATGGTCATTAGTGACTGACACATGCTGTCTCTATGCTGTTTTTTCCTGAAGCCAATTTGGAATGGATCCATTAAATTGTGTGTATAGTACTGGAAGCTGGAATTGGGTGAAAACAACAAATTCAGCAATTTTCTTCAGGAAGTAGGGGGTAGTAATAAACCTGTCAGTGTCAAGGGATGCTTTTTTTCCTGGAAAGGTGGCATAGCTTAGGTAAACATGATTTAACCAATTTTGGGAAAAGGGTTAAGCTAATAGATGGAATCGACTGGTGCACACATTGGTAATAATTTGACTGACATCAATTCATTGACTGTACAGGGAAAACAGGATGTGAGTTTGCAAAGCTTTGGTGAAAGAAGAGGAGAAAATGGAACGCTAAGAAAAACACACACTGGTTAACTAGCAAATAAATCACAAAACAAGAATATGCAATGACCAACAACATAAACTAGAAATATATATGCAAAGTGATAAAGTGATACAAAACACTGGGGACATGGGAATAAGTCTGAAGTAAAGAAAACTAAAAGAAAAAGAGACCAAAATACAACAAGAGGGCCTGTAGAGTCTATTACAAATTGTTTTGACAAAGTCAGACAGTTGTAAGAGAAAAATGAAAAATTCATAAAAAATATATATATACTATAATTAAATACAATAATGAAATACCAATTAAATAAAAAAAAAATGTTAAAGTGGTAAAAATTATAGCAGGACTTTTTTAATTTTCAAAACGAAAGCTAACTAGATAGTCATCTCTTTGGTACATATCAAATTTAAGGCTTTCAGGAGGCTATTAGTTTAATATTAGCTGTGTGAGACACTGATGACAGCAAGGAGGATTCTGAGCCCTAATTGCACTTTTATGATGTACAGAATATGCAACTGGTATCTGAAGATAATGAACCTTCGTGGAACAAATTATGGATCTTTTCTAAGTGTTGCCTGTTTTGTAAGTGATTAATGAGTACCAAATAATCATTATTTCATCTTGTACACCGGCTGACATGGTGATTTATGATGGATGAAAGCAATCAGGAAGGTTTATTTGTGGATGAATTGCAGATGCCCACCGTGTGCCCACAGAAAAAACATGGGTGAGAGAAGTAGGTTTACAGAACCTGCTTCCCTGGTGATAGTCATTCTTCTGATAGTCCAATATAAAATGCCACAAACTCCCTGCTCAAATAAGCAAACACACAAGGCAAACACTCAGTACAGGCACATGGAAAAGCAAAAAAAGCAAGTGTCTGCTAGAGAGAGTGAGACAGAGACACTGAAATATAATGTACATTGACAGCCAGAAACAGAAGCTTTCATACTTTACTTTATTCTTGCTGCTTCTTTCTTCCTTCTCCTGGCACCAGTTCTGTCACCGTGTCTTGCTGGGGATGCGATGATTCCACATGTCTCTCTATTTACAAAGTAAAAACACCTGTACCTATCCACCACCTGTCGATGTTTGCAAAGCGCAAAGACGGTCACATGGAGCTGTCAATTAGATGAAAGCTTCAGTCACGTTGTAATTAACGGCTCTTTTCACTAACGCGGCTGTAATTTCAGAAGAAGACAAGTGGACACCCTTAGAGGTGATTTGCTAGTCAGCTAATGCAATGTTTTGAAGATGTGTTTCTCTCATTTTAATTAATAAAAGTCCATGATGTGAGGGCCAACAAACATTTGTCTGGAGAATCAGGTGCTGTTTAATTGTACAAACTGATTTATTTATTTTATTTGAAGTTTAAAGCGAAAGTAATGTAAACGAAACTCTAATAGGGAAAATCTTCTTATACACACAACAAAAAGAAAAGTCGTATGTCCACATTTATTATACTTCAACATGTCTCTTTATATGGGTTTCATAAACGATGAATAGCAATGTTCTTTTTACTCAAAATATACATTTTACCACACCCACATCTCCAAGTACAAGATTAAGCATGTTTCAGTATGTTATTAAGCCAGTGTTGTAAAGTGTACCTGAAAAACATACTTGAGTAAAAGTATATCAAAACTTACTACATTATAAGTTAAAAGTCACCAATTCCAATATGTAAACGTCTTAGAGTATCTGATTTTAACAGTACTCGAGTATTTTACTCACAGTTTCAAAGAGATGCACTAGTCCTCAGCACCAAGACACATGTGAGTGACAAGACAAAAACTGTTTTGCAAAAGCCACAACATAAAAGTTGGCTTAAACTTGACTAAAATCCAAATCAAATTGTACACCTCTACACTGCATTAACCAAGATTAACACAACAGCCTCTTCAACATGCCAGAATGAAACCAAGATCAAACAAGTTGGTCAGAAAAAAGACAAAGTATTAAATCAATCTTTCAAAAAGGTATCTTTATTTAACAAATGAAATTACAGTATCATATCACAAAGTAGAAGAACCAATAGTAATCAATGAACAAATAAAATTGAGGTCAATCATTTTACATAAAGTAAAACCAAATATTCGGAGCTGACTGTGACTTTATGCACCTCTCAGTCTCAGAGAGGGGCAATATTTTTATTAAACTTCAACAAAAGCTGGTTGGTTGAAGGTGTCAATTAAAATATAGTGGAGTAAAAAGTACATACAGTATATAATCATAAATGTAGTTGATTACAAAGTAAATGCTACTCAATAAAACTAGATAGAACCCAAAAAAATGACAAGTACAGTAACAAAGTGCATTTACTCAAATACTTTACTCCAATGTATTAAGGTAGAGTTGTTCAGAATAGTAAAATACTTACCTTCTTTCCATAGTGCAACCTGAGGCCAGGTTTTCCCCAAGGAAATGATACACAGGCACCTGGCTGTCCATGTAATATAAAAGAAAATGTGATTCACCAGACCAGGTCATCTTCTATCACTGCCCCATAATACATGGTCCAGAGAAAATGGTGTCTCCTGACACCATTTAATTATAACCAGTATTAACATTTTCATCATTTTGTGACCCTATCTGTCACCCATAACCTTGTCACCAAATTAGCATTTGCCCTTCCTTCGACCATAACCACTGCATATCAGGAAAACCCCACAAGCCTGCTATTTTTGAGAAGCTCTGACCCAGTCATCTAGCCATCACAATTTTGCCCTTTGTCAAAATCACTTAGATCCTTACGCTTGACTACATCTTTGGCCTCCAACATTTTGAGAACTGACTGTTCACTTGCTGCCTAATATATCCCACTGCTTGATAGCTGCCATTGTAATGGGTTAAAGAATGTTATGCACATTGCCTCTGAAATGCACTGTAATATTATATCTGATCAGTGTTTGTCTTTAACAATAAAGTTTGTAAATGTCTGCACATACACAGTATGCACTTGAGCAGTAAGTATAGACTCATTTGAATTATCACATAAATGACTCATATCATGATTTACTTTGATCTTCATCTTGGACATTCAAACTGTTCTTTTTGCTAAGAAAATACATGATTTAAAATTTATTTACATTTTTCTCATACATACATATTGTATGTATGAGAGCCTCTGGGTTAACAGCTTCTCCAGAGACTAATTGTAGTCAAACACTATCCTATGAAAAGGCACACAAAGTCTTGTCTAAGTCTGCTTTTCAAAAGAACCAAAACATGCAAATAATTTTTTTAACAGGATAGTTAAACAAGAAGAAAATGTATGCTTTGTCCAGACCTATTTCAGCAGTTATGGCATGACCTGAAAAAAGAAAATCTTTTATATACTGAAATGGAAAACGGCTACACATTCCTGTCATCACCTGTCAGACCTATTACTGTCAGACACACACACACACACACACACACACACACACACACACACACACACAAAAATATATATTGCATATAAAATATTGCATATATATATATATATAATTAACGACGACTGGAATTTACCTGAAAGAGTTCAAATGCTTTGTCCCTAGCAGGGTACAGCAATGTACCTCTAAACATTGACACATTTCTGTACGTTCTTATTTGTACCTTTAAAAGAACATTTATGCATTACATCGCCCCATGCAAGTGTACATTTTAAAGACAAATCTTTTTAGCGGTGCATCAGTGAAATGCTATGGAAAAAAATTTGGATGTAATTTTAAACCACACCAGGACACAAAGGTACATTTCTGTCACTACAACAATGGGTACAAACAATGTTTAGAGGTGCATACATTGCTGTACCTCTCTAGGGTGCAGCTGGAGCAACAAAGCATTTGTACTGTATTAGGTACATTCCTGTAGCTTGATTTTTCTGTGTGTAATATGTGTGTGACCAATAAACAACACTGAACCTTTTTCCTGTTTTAGTTCTTGTTTTGCACACATTTTGTTTCCATCATTTACTTCGATCCCCGGTCAGGGAAACAACCCCAGCCATTAGGGTTGCACAAGCCAGTGCACTCTTAGTGCCGGTCCCAAGCCCGGATAAATGGGGAGGGTTGCGTTAGGAAGGGCATCCAGCGTAAAAACATGTGCCAAATCGAACATGCAGATCACGAATACGGATGATCCGCTGTGGCGACCCCTAATGGGAGAAGCCGAAAGAATGAAAGTTTATTTACTTAATTTAGAATAAATGTCTGTTTCTGTATCTGCCATCACCTTCATTGCATGACAAAAACACACTATATGAACAAAACTATTGGGACACCTGACATTTCCACTTATATGTGTTTTCTTTCCAAAAGTTAGAGGCACACAATCTTACAGGATGTTTTTGAATGTAGCGGAAATTTTTCCCTTCACTTGAACTAGGATCCCCAAACCTGGTCCAGCATGAAAATGCCCCTGTGCACAAAGCCATCACCCGGAACATATGATTTACATGCTTTGGATCTTGTGAGGCCTGCTATGGAGCTCTGACCTCAACACTTTTGAACACCTATGAACACATAGAATGAATTAAAATGAAGAGTGGAGGTTATTATATAAGCAAATGTTGACTAAATATAGAATGGGATGTTCAGAAATCAAACAGAATCATAAGGTCCAGTGTCCATAAACTTTTGTCCTTATGGTGTAGTTCCCCAAATTCATAATGACTGCGAAGACGAATTTGTTACTTGCATATTAAAATGTCTGGGATAGAACAAGGATTCTGTGTAGTAGCAAGTGTGAGCGCAAGATTACAAGCTAATAATTTAAAACACTTTTAAATTTAAGGGGAAAAATTATCATAATTCGTCATTTCTACCCAGCACTCTACAGTGTGTAATTTTACTTTCTTTCTATAAGGCCAGGCTGCATTTAGATCTCCACACAAGTCAGCCAAAGTTCATTAACTGGTTTCCAAAATGCAATAATATGAGCGGTTCAGGGAAAAAAAAAAAAAGTATTATTATTTTCTGTTGTCATTTGTATGATTCAAACTGTTCTATATTTAAAACCGGATTTCATCGACTTGACCATGACGCCTCACATATTCAAATAAATCCAGTCACCATAGGGTAGTTTCTTTTCAATAGGTTTTGCCTTGACAATATGTAATGGAAAATGTCTATTTTAATAGACATTTCAAATAAAATAAGCATTATTGTCCAATTCATTTCACCCACGCAGCATGTTTCTTAGAATATTGCCATCAATTATTTTCGTCGTCAACGGATGTTATTGTTATCTTTAGATTTCCAGGTGGCAGAGTTTACATATGGCAATCTGCAGCAGCCAGAGCAACAGTGTTTAATTCTCTCAGCTTCCGTTTTTTTTTTTCCTTGGTCCGCTGTCATCATACCAAGTCAATAAAGCTCCACAGTTACGCACTCACTTGCTGTATTTTTGAAAAGGCCAAGGAGTTTAAAAACAGAAACTCTAAATCTGGCTTTCGTTTGATACCTGACAAGTGAAGGATTATTCAGTCGTATTTTTTATTCACTATTGAGCATATACCAACTTACCTGATGGCATTTAGTAGAAGATGACAAGAAGGAAGATAGGTGATAGTGAACATTAGGAATTATTAATACACTGTTTATTGGTTGACATGCGGTTGCCAGGTCCACTGATGTACACTATATTGCCAAAGGTTTTGGTGGACACCTGGTTATAAGTATGGTATGTGCTTTTGAGCATCGCATTCACATTTAGCCACCGTTTGCTCGTATAATTCCCTCCACTCTTCTGAGAATTTACCACTAGATTTTGGAATGTGCTTATGGACATTTTTGTTCGTCAGCAACAAGGGTGAGGAGGCCTGGGGTGCAGTCGGCGTTCCAATTCATTCCAAAGATCGTCAGTAGGGCTTCAGTACATTCTGAAGCAGAACATCATGCTCTTCCTTCAGAAACTGGGCCGAACAGCAGTTTTCCAACATGGAAACAACCCCAAACACACCACCAAGATGACAACTGCCTTGCCGAGGAAGCTAAAGGTGATGCTCGACCTTAGTGCAGCTTTTGACACATTTGATCATAATATCCTCCTTGCTAGACAAGAGAATGTTGTTGGAATAAAGGGAACATCTCGTTTCTGGCTTAGGTCTTATTTGACTTTATATTTACCGTAATTTCCGGACTATAAAGCGCACCCTTATATAAGCCGCACCCACTGAATTTGACAAAGATTTTTATTTTTAACATAAATAAGCCGCACCTGTCTATAATCCACAGGTGTCTACACTGAAACTAATGAACTTTACACAGGCTTTAACGAAAGACACTAAATGCAATATGTTGCGCTTCTATTAGGAGCATAGCGGTATTTTGGGAACAGCATGTCACTGCATTCTTCCGGTATTACTGCGTGTGTGTGCGTGTGAGACTGAGGATTATGTCCTTATTATTTTCTGATGCTCATTTCTAAGTTTCTTTGACTAACCCATAACGCTGTTGCCAAGAAAAATAAAAAAGCACGAGTTTTGGAAACCTGTCTGTGCTTATATGATTTCTGTTGCAACTGGAGTTTTAGCGAGCTCTCCCTTAACCCAGACTCAACGCGCTACGTAACGGCTTGTATCTAAACAGTACCCGACCAAGTAAGTCATTGTTCACTGTCTTCCTCCTTCCTTTCACAACTACAGTGGTACCTTGACCTACGAGTGCATTAATGTACGAGTTTTCCGAGGTACGAGCGGTCACACGGTCGATTTTTTTGCTTTGTTACGCGAGCAAAAAATTTAGGTACGAGCTCGAGACGCCGCTGCTAGATGGCGAAGCGAAGCCAGAAAGCGAAGATTGTGACGAAAATTAAGATAAGCAGAAGAAGAAAAAGTAAAAATGTTAAAGTTTAGGGATACGTAGTGTACAGGAGTGATAGTAAAAAACGAGTTTTCCCTCCGCCTCCGCTTACACACACTCCGCTTTTCCCCCCCTACACACACACACACACACACACACACACACACACACACACACACACACACACACACACCCCACCGGCGTTTTCGAAGGAAAATACACTAAATAAAACATTATTATATCTTTACATACTCTTTCTATTATTTTTTATACAAGATTTGTTATTTAGAAATGTATTTTCCAATTTAATAACATGAAACATAAAAACGGGGTGTCATTTTGAGGGTTGGAACGGATTAATGCCATTTTAAGTATTTTCAATATGGAAAACTGATTTGATGTGCGAGCAAATTGAGATACGAGCTCGTCCACGGAACGAATTAAACTCGTAGGTCAAGGTACCACTGTATTTCTCTGGGGAGTTTATCTTTTGTCATCGTTGTGCGCCACCGGTGGAAGTTTTTCTCCCGAAGCCGTGCAGCTCAGAACACAGGTGAGCTGCGTTTTTTCGTTTCCGTTCGGAAATTTCATTGGTCTCATGTTATGTCGCTCAGTTTTTTGGCTTGACGTTTGTGAAACCGGGAAAAACCCAGGAAAAATCCATAAATTAGCCGCTTCGTTGTTTAAGCCGCGGGGTTCAAAACGTGGGAAAAAAGTAGCGGCTTATAGTCCGAAAAATACGGTATTTATATATATACTTATATTTGAGTATATATACTTAACCATTACGATAGTGTACATTGCTCTGCTTTGCTAAATTATCTGCTGTAATTTGTAACATAATGAACGAATTACAGTATACTATGCCATATTTATCACCATTTTTTACAACTCCTCGGTAGGCTAGGCCATGTCTCGAATTTTCAAGTTACGATGGGGTCATCGGACCGCATCTCCATCATAAGTCAAAGAAAACCTGTATATTCCTTTTTTCAATTTTGTTATGTTGCGACCTGATACCACAATCATTCATCGACACTCTAGAATTCTAGAAATGGCCGTACATTTTGTTTACAATTACAAAAGCTGAAATATCACATGAACATAAGTATTCAGACCCTTTGCAGCAACACTCAAAAACCTTATTCTCAAATAGAAGCTGTGTGGCACAACCAGGACTCTTCCAAGAGCTGTTTGCTAAACTATTAGCAATTGAGGGAGAAGGACCTTGATTGTCATTCTGAGATATATGAATATGTCTGCACTCGGTTCTCCAATTGTTGTTTTTTTTTTTTGTAGAAAATGTGAAATTAATCAAATTTGTCATGATTTGTCATCAGAACAGCTTGCAGAAGTATTGAGGTTTTTTTTTTTCAGACAAACAGCTATGACACTGGCAGACAGCATACTGTAGTCAGAGAGAAAAACGCGATTGTAGGGTCCACATGCAGCACACTGTGAACAGAAGTGCATTTGAAGGAGGACATGCATGTGCGTTTGTCAGGTTGATTCATCGCCCGTCTGAGCGGAACAAGTCACTCACCATAAGTGCAGCATGTACTCGATCAGACACTGATGATCACGTACTACAAGTCTGAATAAAAAAAAGCCCTAATTCCTTAAATCCTGCTCTGGTTTTAACCCCTGAAATGTTTTGGGTTTTATCTCATACTTCATCCTTATAGTGGTAGTAAAAATCATTGGATGCTGTTAGCAAAGATTCAGTATGCTTTTAATTTTAGTGCTGTAGATTATTCAAAAACAAACAAAAAATCTAATGGCTTTAAGTCAGACTGGGCCTGATTTCTTTCTAGCCCAGGCTGTAGATTCATGCAGCCTTTTTGTGGTAGTCGTGTCAGGTGATTACACATCCAAAATCTCTGGTGCATTGCGGCTTACTGCTTTTCCCCAGCCATGTCGCTGATACATCATCATCATCATCATCATCATCATCATCATCATCATCGTCAGTGTCTACAAAGGCTGCACATTCATGAGGATAAGGCCCACGATGGAGAAATTTAAATTTGTTAGACAAAGCACAGTTTGTCCAGTCAGAGCACAAAGTAAACTAAACATCAAATGAAAAAACTGAACAGAAAACATAGGAAGCATCACAGACATTCCAGTGGCTCCTACTACAGATACCAGTACAAACCACAGGCTGGTAGGTAACAAGACAAGACAAGACAAGACAAGACAAGACAAGAGATCTTGTGTCAGCTCTGGTCTCTACTAATAAGGAAGGAGATATAGTGTTTGATGGTCACTGGTAGGAAAGATCTCCTGTAATGTTCTGTCATTGCCTTTTCTGGAAATGAAACCATCACCCAACGTTTTTTCATAATGTAGTTTGTGTACATCATTAAATCGTTAACATCAAACCGAAGAAATCGTTGTAGAATCTTATTTGAACCTGGACGCTCAATGAGCTCCAAATAGTTTCTATTGGTAACCAGTTGTTATTAACATGTGACCTTGCTAAAGGTTTTCATCTGGTGCTTAATGGGATCCACTACGCAACGTATGTAGGCAACAAATAACAAGTAAAGACCTACAGGCATCATTACAGGCTCTGTTAAAACCAACACAATTCCCATTATTAGCATGTAAAGCATTACAAATTCTCTCTGTGCATTTAGTGTGTATGTGTGAGTGTAAAAAAAATACAATTCATTAGTCTTGTAGTTATTTTTTAAACAAATCTGTTGTTAAGTACATTAAAACTAACCATAATCACATGTTGGCTCATTAAACAGCTTTCACTTCCTATAGACTTTATTGTTAACACCTCATGCAAAACTGAGAACTCATTGTAACTAGAGCTGTGACACTGGCTGTTGCGTATCCAAAGCTCACAATATAAACTAAGCACCACGGTTACACACGAACCCGCAATCAACATAGACATGCACTTAGCAGTGATGCTTCTGCTGAAAAAGGCAGTCATCTGTACAGCCAAATGACTTTCTCTCTCACCAGTGAGGGGAATTTCGAGCTGAGATTTAATTCTTTTGGATAGAGTGTGTGCATTAATTGGGGTTGAAGTAACACAGTGCTTAGTCCTTTTCGGCTCTCCCGTTCTTTTTTTTTTCTCTCTAATTAAAGCATTTCCTGTTCAGTACCCCACCACCTTCTAATGACTACTCGCAGGTGTTTACTTCTACACATCACCATGACAACGTAAAAATGGAATCCCGCTCCATTTGTTGATAACATTCAAACAAGCTTTTATTGGATAATAAATCGAAAAATTTATTGCCCGTTTTTGTTGCTAAAAACACAAGTATTTATTTATTTATTTATTTATTTAAAAAACTACTTTCAGAGAAATGTTCCTTCTCTGACTACTAAACAAAGGCTTAGCGCTGAGATCTACTCATTTCTTTCTTCCCAGTCAAGCAAGCTGTAGAGCAGGATTTCTTTAAAATCCATTTCTTTAAGATCGTCGAGATAACGAGATTTTCGGTGCCTATTCCTTTTTAAATTCAGCAGATTAACGACCATTTCGATGTCAAAGCTACACGTGGAGTGAGAAATTTCATCAGACTGACAGACGATAGACTCAAAGTTCTCTCAAGAAGTCATGCCTCAGCCCCTAAAATAAGAGATTAAATCTATTCCTAACCAACCTAATTACCCAGCTAAAAAATATTCATATTTACCAGAGTGTGGAGTATTAGCTTTATGGAGAGTCTGGGTAATTAAACCTCCTCTAATTTCACATTTTAATGTCTTTTTGAAAGGGCAAATGGTAAAAAAAAAAAACCACTCATGGTGCTTAAAGGACTTCATTTAGCATGCCATAATTCTCTCCATACCACTGCATTTATCTCTTAAATGCACATAAAAACATGTATCTTAAAGATTAAATAAAATTGTATGTAACATGTAATATGAGGAATGTGGAAGTAGGGAGATCATTTTTTATTAAACTGAAAATGTACAAACAAAGAAACGAAACACTGAATAACATGAACCACAGACAAGAAAATCAAAACATGAACCTGAGCAAAACAACAACGAGGACCATGGAAGGACAAATGTGAAACAAAGAAGTGCAAGGTGAGACTTAAATGCATGTGCTCATCAAGGTGACATGGAACTGCTAGTGACAAGCAAACTGGACATGCAAGTACAGTATCTGCTGGGTAACATAGTCCATGGTTCATGATCTTGACAGTGTGAGTGTAAATAAACTTTCTTTCGGCTTCTCCCGTTAGGGGTCACCACAGAGGATCATCCGCGTGTTTGATTTGGCACATGTTTTTACGCTGGATGCCCTTCCTAACGCAACCCTCCCCATTTATCCGGGCTTGGGACCGGCACTAAGAGTGGCTGGGGTTGGTTTCCTGACCGGGGATCGAACCCGGGCCGCAGCGGTGAGAGCGCCGCATCCTAACCACTAGACCACCAGGGAAAAGCTGGATGTTTATATGGGACAAACTAAGTAAAAACAAAAAAAAAACTAAAAAAACAAAACAAGAATTGGAGAGTAAATGACTGGAGAACAGGAGAGAAGAGGACAGCAGACTGTCTCACACCCACAGTCAAACATTGAGGTTTCAAGTTGTTTTGGAGCAGGGAAAGTTGGATACATATTGTCGGTGAAAAGAACACTGAAGCAACATGGCTACTATTCCATACCTCAACACCATACAATTCCGTCTGTACTTCACAACACAACAAGTCCACAACCTGAAACGTACGTTTAAATTCTGAAAGTGTTATTTAGAGAGCAAACAGTTGTCTGGGCTGTTATCTATCATAGAATGGCCTGCTTAGTCACTATACCTAAATCCTATTGAACTGCTTTAGGATGAGCTGGATCACAAGTTTAAAAAGAAAACCTCAGGCTAGTGAAGAACATCTTTGATAAGCTTTACATGAGACATGACAAAGTATTCAGCTGAACGTTTGGAGAAATTACCTGTCCACATCCCGGGGGTGTGTAAAGCTGTTATATATATATATATATATATAAACATGTATGAGTCTCTCAAAAATGATAAAAAAATGTTTCCAAACTTTTGACTGCCATTGTACTGCAACTAATGTTTACTCTATATTCTATTTCTAAATGTATCATTTCCACTACAGTTTTTTATTGTAAATTCTATTTTATTTTATTTCACTGCAAATATATTATATTTTATAATCTTGTAAATTCTATTATTTTTCACTTTTCTATTTATATTCTTTCATTTTTATCCCTCATATTTCTTTATTCTTTTTTATGTCAAAGACTATTCGGAATAATAATTTTACTGAATAAGAACATTTTTATATTTCTTTAACATATGGCATTCAGTAAGTATTAATTTATGAGTATGTAGCAGTTTATAATTGAGCAATAATCGTCAGGATTTTTGTAATTGAAAAATACTTTTGAGAATAGGAATTTTAATGAGTTTTCCCAGCACCTGTGGAAAGTGTTATTTTTGAACCCCTGTAACATGTTTGCCTTTCATTCATGTCTTCATTTGAAAAACTATTGAAAATATATTTTTTTCTTTTTTTTAAGGAATATTAACTGTATTAGTAACATTTGACTGTTTTTTATTTTATTTTTTATTTTTTTTAGGAGGTTATTTTTTTGCTATTTAACCTGACCAATTTGCAATATTAAACAATGATGAGAAACACTGGTATTGGGAAACCACAAATGACATAGTGGTGGGTTAGTAGTTATAGATTCTACTTATAAGTAATCATCTGGAACATCTGCAAAACAGTCATTTTTTTGCCCCCCC
>JAAIIK010000040.1:2343516-2357844 GCA_014706435.1 Silurus glanis
GTGTGTGTGTGTGTGTGTGTGTGTGTGTGTGTGTGTGTGTGTGTGCGCGCCAGTGCTAGTCTGATGAGCACATTAACCCCGGCAGAAAAGAGTGCTCTCATCTGTTGCTATGGGCTTAACATTAAAACACGATTAACTAATTGCCTAGAGAGGATGGTGGCATTACTGCATTGGTAGAGGTGCTGTGATGAGCACATCTATTCTAATTTCCCCTGGCTACATCTAACCCCCCCCCCAAACCTGGTAAATGTGGCGGAGTGCTGCTGCCACCCACGTGCACTCTCCAAGCCACCACATCCACAAACCATTTCAAATAAAACCCAACCCCTGCAGCAGTGCATGGCTATTATTACAATCAGTCTGGCACAGTTGTTTATTATCCGTGTCTCCAGCATTTCTGCTATGTTGATAAAAGGCAGGTGAGGGAATTGCTACTTCGCAAATATTGACTGTTGCGATGGTAAAGGCTGAGGCGGATTTAGGCCGACTGTTTCCGTCCTGTGACTCAGCCAGTTTTTCAGTAATTAAGGATCTAATGCATTTGGCTTTGCTATTTTGCTACGAAGGACACCTGTATGAGTGGACGCACAAAAAATGCCTTCATTTGAATTTTCTATTGCGTATTCTCCACTGTCTTTGTCTCTTTGTCAGGTCTCTGTTCTAACTGGCAGGCTTAGGAGGCAGCGGTTCAGGAACCCTGGGGACATTGCAGAAACGCTGGACACAGTGCAGGAAAATGAACTGTGTAGGAACAATGAACACTGAAAACACTGTCAAGGACCACTGTAACACTGGGTGTGTGATGAGATACACACATCCTGTGTGCAGAACATGATGTACACCCAAATTCACACACTCATTCACAGGTACAAAAAAATAAATTGATGTTCATGCTATTCCTGTCTACTTACCTGCATGTTTTCGGGGGAGAACTGAAATCTCGTAGCCATTGCTACGCACAGACAGTAACCCAGGTTCAGGATTACACCAGGGAGAGTCATAATTGAAAAAGGAGGGGAAATCAGAAGCATGTAGGGATCACGTTGTGCTTGGATTTGTTTGAATCCCTATGTGTTTTTTCTGCGAAGCCGGTCTACATGAATTAAACAGAATTAAATAAAAACAGAAAGCTTAGATTTCGGCATACATTTTTGTATGATCTTACAAATCCAAATGATTCACACCAATAGATAAAACTAGCAGGGTTTAACTTGACTAAAGGTTAAATATGTGAAAGCCTGTGTTTGCCGATGGGCTTTAAAAATAGACGAAACACAGACATCCATCATAGAAATATATTTATTCATTTGTTTCTTTTGCCTCCTGTGTAATTCTCAGGCTCTCCTCATAAGTGAAAGCATCAAGAGTCAATTACCGGTCCGTGATGGTTTACAAATGTACCGAGACTTAATAAATGCTGTTGACTAACTAGTTTGGCCTCATGTGACAACTGCAGAGCTATTATATTTTTCTGCATTTTGACAAGTGTGAACCAAAAATAAGAAGCCAAACAAGTCCCAGTTCATGTCATGTTTACTGTGTAAGGTTAATCATTTTTCATGTCATGTTTATTGTGTAAGGTCATCATCAGTCATTATATATTCATAACTAGGGATTACGCTCTGTGTGAGGATATAAAACGTCTCCAAAGGGCCGCATTCATTTCATAGCAGTCTTTACTTTCCAAATCCTGTGGAGAAAAGTTCTGGCCAGCTCATCTGCAAATTTTAATTCATTGATCAAGAGTGCAAATGATGGTATAATTGCTTATGCAAATTGGTTTAATCGAAATAAATGATCTTATAAAAAAAAAAATCTAATTTCATTATTTTTAGTGGTAAAAAGAATCTAAGAATCTCAGTGAGATCTAAGAATCTCACCCTAAGAATCTGTCAAAAATTACAATCGAGTCAATTGATTGATGCTGGGATTTATACTCACAACCTTCTGATAAGAAGTCCAACATCTCAATCCCTGAGCATCCACTTTTCACCAAATGGTGACTTGAAGGATTGAAATATAGCTTTGAGAGTATAAAAGTAACTGATGGGTATACAACAAGTATTTATACAATATACTTAATATAAAAACATTGCAACTGATATAATTCAAGTCTTAATATGACTATACATTAATCCTAACTGAAATGAATTATTTCTTCTTTCTGCTGTTTGCTTAAATATAAATGAGCCTAAGGTTTAGGAGAACATATAATTCTCCATTTCCTGCACTTTATACCAGACTGGCCCTAGGATTTGCACTAAACCTATGACATTTAACAGTATAATCATCCCAAGTCATGTAATGAAAAGCTGCGATCTGCTCGACAGGTAAAGACAAGCACACGTTTGATTGGCAGGATGTAATGAGAAGTAGTTGGTAGAAGACTACAGTGACGGTTCCGTCCTACGCACGTTTTCTCAGATTACAAAAAGTCAGCTGCAGGTGATATGTGCAGGTGTGGTAGTGTCGGTGCGGGGGGTTAGGTGGGGGTTGTGTGACTCCATTACTTAACAAAGCTACATGTTTTATTTGGTCGCTTCATTTCACTTAAGCCGTTAGGAATAATTGAATTAATGTCAATTACAGAATGTATGGTTCAATAAGTCTTATCATTTCCAAGCCACGACTAAAAACTGCCTAGGAACATTTAACATTTTTTAACTTCACTGAAAACGTCTGTCAACCAATATACAGACTATACGGACAAATGTATTGAGACACTTGACTTTTCCAGCCATATGTGGCTCTTCCCCATAAAGTTGAAGTTGCACAACGGTATAGAAGGTTTCTATATAAAGTGACATTACATTTTCCCTTCATTTGAACTAGGAGACCATGTTTTAGCATGACAATGCCCCTGTGCACAAAGCCAGCTCTATGAAGATATGCTTTACATGGGTTGGAGTGGAAGATTTTGAGTGGCCTGTTATAGTTCTGACCTCAACCCTATTGAACACCCTACTGATATTGTGATTTTTCAGCATCCCACTCAACTTTTAGTCCCCATTTGCTGTTATAATAACCTTTTCTGGGAAGATGTTTATCTAGATTTTTTGGACTGTGCTTGTGGAAATTTGTGACCATTCAGCCACAAGGGCATTACTAACATTAGGTACTGAAGCAGGGTTAGGAGGCCTACAACCCAAGTAAATCTTCATTATCCTCACTTTATGCAAAGGGTTATATATTGTCAAGCTGGAACAGGTTTGGGTCTTCTAGATCAAGTAATTCAAAAACATCTTATACAACCTCCTCCAACTTTGTAGTAACAGTTACAACATGCGGTATTTTGCGGGTTGTATTGTATTTGTATGCGGTGTGTAGTTGTGTGCAGGTGCCACCCCAAGACTCCAGTCCAGGTCTTCCCTGCATTCCAGTAAACCAAAGCCGCACCCTCTTCCCTTCTGATGACATCAGAAGGAGGCGACCTATAAAGTTGAGGGGAAGCTGGGATTCCCCTCAGGATTTTTTTTTGTCTGGGTGCTTAGGGTCGTTGTCATGTAGGAAGGTGAACCTTTGGCCCAGACTGAGGTCCTGTGCACTGTGGATATCTTTGTACTTTGCGCCATTCAGTGTTCCCTCAACCCTGACCAGTTTCCCAGTCCCTGCTGCAGAAAAACACCCCCTACAACATGATACTGCCACCACTGAGATGGTTTTATGCAGGTGATGAGCGGTGCCTCATTTCCTCCAGATATAACATTAAGAACTGAGGCCAAACAGTTTAATCTTGGTTTCATCAGATGAGAGAATCTTGTTCCACACAGTCTGCAAGTCTGGTGGGCTTCCATGGGTTTTGCATTGAGGAGAGGCTTCTGTCTAGCCACTCTGCCATAAAGCACAGATTGGTGGTGGGCTGCAAAGATGATTGTCCTTCTAAAACGTCTGTCCCATCTCCACACAGGATCTTGGTCACCTTCTTACTAAGGCCCTTCTCCCCCGATTGCTCAGTTTGATCGGGTGCCCAGCTCTCGAAAAAGTCTTGGTTGTGCTCTTCTATTTGAGAATGATGAATGCTCTTGGGAATCTTCAATCCAAATCATGTCCAATCCAATTAATTTACCACAGGTGAACTCTTATCAGGGTGTGTATATATATATATATATATATATATATATATAAGCAACCTGAGAGTCTACCTTTAAGTGAATGAAAGCTGTGAGCTCCATTTGGTCATGTACCCAACCGGGTGTGAGAAACACAATGACTGTGGGTAGAAATAACCAGAAATTACTGCTGCCTGGTGTTTCCTAACTAGGCTACAGTCATTCCCCATTCATGTGTCAGGATTTTGCACGGTACAGCTCTCAAGCTTTGACAGTCCTCTGCTGCTATGTGCCATTTCTGTCCAAGTAGAAAAAGGCAGTACTGTCTTGTGTGAATGAATGGGATCAGTGGGTTACATTTGCTTTCTGAAATTCAAAATGAAATGACATCCCGGGCGGTTAGACGAGAGCGTTGCTGCTCACAGCTCCAGAATTTTCTTTTTGATCCTGAGCTTGCATTTCTGTCTGTATGAAGTCCTACATATTCTTCCAGTGTCTGTGTGGGTTTTCTTTAAGTCCTCTGGTTTCCTTCTGCCTTCCAAAATACAGCAGGAGGTGGCCTACCTGTGCTTAATTGCTGTGAGTGGTGAATGAATAGAATAGAATAGAATAGAATAGAATAGTCTTTGTTTGTCAAATATACATTATAGCACAGTGAAATAATATTTTTTCAGCATATCCCAGCTTGTTTGGAGGCTGGGGTCAGAACAAAGGGTCAGCCATGATACAGCGCCCCCGGGAGCATAGAGGTTTAAGGGCCTTGCTCAAGCGCCCAAGAGTGGCAGCTTGGCGATACCAGGGATTGAACCCCCCGACCTTCACCTTAACCACTGAATGAGTGTGTGAATGTGTTAAATTCCCAACAGAGGCTCTGGATCCACTGTAGTCGCATTGTTATTTATAACATCTCTTTATCCGCATTTAAACAACATAATATGTTTTGAATGAATTTGCAAAATGTTCCATCCACAAAAAATAAAAAATGAAGACTTTATGCACAAGAAATGATGAAATCGAATCTCAGACATATATTGTACCTGGCGCTGAGCTTAAATATTTCATATGAAATGCAGCGAAAGGAATAGAATGAGGGGGTTTGTGGTATTTTTAGTGAACTTTTGCAACAAGAGTAAACAAAATGAGCTAACAACCGCTGTGAATGAACGTCCTTCACTTCCACTTGAGATTCCCAGAGAAGCTGACATGGTCCCTTTTGTGCTCAGCTGGAGTCAGTTACTTGCATAAAACCCTTACATTAAAAGGCAGATTGTACAGCATTCACTATTATAAACTAAGTAAATGAATTGCGGTTGATATGAAGTAATACGTGGTTATAGAAAATAGAAACTTGATGTAAAATCAGATGGTAGTTAAGGCCTTTCCTTTTCTGTTAGGTTTGGTACAGCTTTCTGTTTCTTTACCTCTAAGAAAGAGCTTTGGGAAAATGTATAAGTAAAAAAAAAAAAAAAAATGGTGTTTTTTTTTTTATAACAACCTTTTGTACAGAAGTCCTAAGAGGCTGTGCATTACAGTATTTTTTCTTTCTTGTTTTCTCGTGATCTCGACCTAACAAAAGGCGTTTTTTTTCATTAGAACATTTTCTGAATTTTCGTGAATAATACTGAATAATTTTTCTATGGATTTGTATATCATGGATAATAACCGTAACCGTGTGTGGCAGCAGGCACGTGATAATGGTTACTCTCCATGGTGCTGCAATGATGCTGAATCTAGAACCTACTCTAATGCTAAATACATAGAAAAATTGGGTACTGATCAAGAGGAATGTTCTAAATGCAGCATCATATCCACATGCCAGCACCATAATATGGTTATGATGGTTCGTGATCAGTAATTAATGGGGAGTGGTAGCTCAGTGGTTAAGGTGCTGCTGCGTTACTGACCAGAAGGTCATGGATTCAAGCCCAGGTATTGCCAAGCTGCTACTCTTGGGCCCTTGAGCAAGGCATTCAACCGTCTGTGCTCCAGGGGTGCTGTATCATGCCTGACCCTGTGCTCTGACCCCAGCTTTCCCAGAAGAAAAGAATGTTCACTGTGCTGTAATGTCCATGTGACAAATAAAGGCTATTCTAATTAACGTTTCTGTGTTTTTAGCATGTTTTAAAGGCAGCATCATGGATAATTAAAGCCATGCTCTTACGCCAAATACACAGAAAAATTAAGTAGTAAGAAACAATGTTTATGTCGAGATCACCAGACATTTAAGACGTGTACACGGGAAAACAAGAACGAATGAAATATTATAAGTCAAGGCCACGAGTTATAATATTGCACAGCTACATCACACCAAAAGTCTAAATGAGCAATTATGTCTGTGCTTTCTGTGCGGAAGGGGAGGTGTTACTCTGTTGCCTGTCAATCAGAGCAACACTGACCAATAGTGAGCATTTGTGAGCTTGGGTATGTAAAAAAAAAGGCAGAGAGAGCGTTAGGGCTACATGATATAGAAGAGCTAGCTGCCAGAGTGAACAAAAAAGGAAATAGATAAAGATAAAAAAAGGAAGATGACATATTGCACAATGGGTCAAGCAAGCGGGTTCAACGGTTATGTCAAGGTTTAGGGTTACTAAGTTACTCCGGGTTGCTCATGAGCATCCCTGAGCTCTGACCTCCAACTTCCTAACAAGCTGGGAAGAAAAAAATTAGAAAAAAGAATTCCACGGTGCTTTAATTGTATGGTACAGTTATGTTCAAAATAATAGCAGTACAATGTGACTAACCAGATTAATCCAGGTTTTTAGTATATTTTTTATTGCTACGTGACAAACAAGTTACCAGTAGGTGCAGTAGATTCTCAGAAAACAAACAAGACCCATCATTTATGATATGCACGCTCGTAAGGCTGTGCAATTGGGCAATTAGTTAAAAGGGGTGTGTTCAAAAAAATAGCAGTGTATGCCGTTGACTGTACAAACTCAAAACTATTTTGTACAAACATTTTTATTTCTAGGATTTAGCAATCCTGTGAATCACTAAACTAATATTTAGTTGTATGACCACAGTTTTTTTCACATCTGTGTGCCATGGAGTCAACCAACTTGTGGCACCTCTCAGCTGTTATTCCACTCCATGATTCTTTAACAACATTCCACAATTCATTTACATTTCTTGGTTTTGCTTCAGAAACAGCATTTTTGATATCACCCCACAAGTTCTCGATTGGATTAAGGTCCGGGGATTGGGCTGGCCACTCCATAACATTAATTTTGTTGGTTTGGAACCAAGACTTTGCTCGTTTACTAGTGTGTTTGGGGTCATTGTCTTGTTGAAACAACCATTTCAAGGGCATGTCCTCTTCAGCATAAGGCAACATGACCTCTTCAAGTATTTTGACATATGCAAACTGATCCATGATCCCTGGTATGCGATAAATAGGCCCAACACCATAGTAGGAGAAACATGCCCATATCATGATGCTTGCACCACCATGCTTCACTGTCTTCACTGTGTAGTGTGGCTTGAATTCAGAGTTTGGGGGTCGTCTCACAAACTGTCTGTGGCCCTTGGACCCAAAAAGAACAATTTTACTCTCATCAGTCCACAAATGTTCCTCCATTTCTCTTTAGGCCAGTTGATGTGTTCTTTGGCAAATTGTAACCTCTTCTGCACATGCCTTTTTTTTAACAGAGGGACTTTGCGGGGGATTCTTGAAAATAGATTAGCTTCACACAGACGTCTTCTAACTGTCACAGTACTTACAGGTAACTCCAGACTGTCTGTGATCATCCTGGAGCTGATCATTGGCTGAGCCTTTGCCATTCTGGTGATTCTTCAATCCATTTTGATGGTTGTCTTCCGTTTTCTTCCACGTCGCTCTGGTTTTGCTCTCCATTTTAAGGCATTGGAGATCATTTTAGCTGAACAGCCTATAATTTTTTGCACCTCTTTATAGGTTTTCCCCTCTCCAATCAACTTTTTAATCAAAGTACGCTGTTCTTCTGAACAATGTCTTGAACGACCCATTTCAGGCTTTCAAATGCATGTTCAACAAGTGCTGGCTTCATCCTTAAATAGGGGCCACCTGATTCACACCTGTTTTTTCACAAAATTGATGACCTCAGTGATTGAATGCCACACTGCTATTTTTTTTAACACACCCCTTTCAACTAATTGCCCAATTGCACAGCCTTACGAGCGTGCATATCATGAATGATGGGTCTTGTTTGTTTTCTGAGAATCTACTGCACCTACTGGTAACTTGTTTGTCACGTAGCAATAAAAAATATACTAAAAACCTGGATTATTCTGGTTAGTCACATTGCACTGCTATTATTTTGAACATAACTGTATGTGATGGAATACTTCCTTCTTCTTAAAAAAAATAAATAATAAAAATACTCTTAGTGAACAAATATGAGAAACACAAAACTCACCATAATTTTTCGCCTATTGGAAAAACCTATTTTGTAAAAAAAGAAATAGATAGAGATTTAGACTGAAGGCATATTGCCTTCTTAGCTCACTGTATTCCTCTGTGACAGTGCGCACAAATCATATCCAAACAGCACAGTGTATTATGGGATTAAAGAAATGAACTAAATATTCCACACAACATGGCAGATATACACATTATATACTGAAAAGAGTGCTTTAAATAGACAATTATTCGAGAGGGCAAAAGCAATAACAGTGTTATGGTTACAGTGTGCATGTGGTGTGCGTAATTTGCTTTTGTTTGTTTTTTTTTAAATATCAGAACCAAATGCACTTCAGTCATTTTTCTGCAAAACACCAACATGCGACTTACAGTTCATTCAGGCTTTCAAAACAACAAAAAGAAATAAGGTTGCGTCTTTAACGCAATTAGAAAGCCGAGGGTTTAAAGCCAACCTGCTTCTCCATTAGGCAGCTTTAAAAACAAAAACAAAACCCTGTGGTTGAAGTGAAGGAACCTGATTCTGGCACCATCTACATGCGAATGTTCCCATGGTGACGTGCTACACGCTTTCCTGACACTTGATAAGAGGTTCTTTTCTCCCTTCGCATTTGTCCGGTTTCACCCTTCCTGCATTACGCAGTCCAGCCGAAAGAAAGCGAAGAAAACGCCGTAACACGTCCCCTAGGCGACCTGTCACACACATATTCACAAACGAACATGTTTAAAATGAACTCGAGTATTCCATGAGAAAAGGAGAGAAAAGGCTAGAGGGTCAGAGAGAGGGTTAACTCACAACAAATGAGTAATCTATGCCCAACCAAACACTTATTACCACAGGGACAGTAACTCCCACTCCACACTAATCCTCAGCATCAGCTTCCTTCAATGTTCTTCAGTGACTCTGTTAGAATGACTCTTGGTGCTCCTTGGGGCTTGAGATAAAATTCTTCCACACAGCTTCACTCCCTTCATTTGGTTCTTGCCCGGATTTGAAAAGGTTTATGGAACTTGATCGGACATTCAGGCTCACATTTTACCAAAACCCTAAAGGAAAAAAACAAAAACGTCTAAAACAGTTGACTCACCGCCAACAATCTGCTGTAGACAGAAACAGATGCGAGAGCTGGTGTTGGGATTTTCAGCATTGCTCAGGCAAATCCAGCTCGCAGCCTCCGTCTTTAAAACGGATATTTACTTACAAATGGGCCCATAAATACAAGGCAATTACATCCCATTAGCCCATTACATCCCATTATTCCACACCATGCTGTGCCTGGAGTTCCACGAAGGATAGGGGAAAAAAAAAAAAAAGACACAAATGAATACACAATCATTTACACTTCTAATTAGTAGACTCGTTTAAGCAATGTGACTGGAGAAAGAAAAGAAAAAAACAGCTAGCAACAAATGAACACTCCTTCTTTGGGAAAAATAGACCCTGATAAGTGACAATGGATATTGAAAGGATCCCGAGCCATCTAGAGATGTACCAGCACCAGGTGGCTTCCACTTCATGAAGATTTCAGACATTGTACTACGAGAATAAGCAACCTCTTAACATTTTACGCATGCGGTTTCTCCGTCGTCGAACATTTATAGGCTCTAGCATGGAGTCTAAAATGATGTTAAGCTCATTTATTGCTCAGGAGCACCTGGTTTCACAACTCCAACTGATAAGACGGTAAAAAGGACATTACTCATAATCACCCCCTCTGGTGCTTATGATATTTCTTGTTTCTAATGTTTTAATGATTTATAAATATTATTGGTATAACCCAAATCCCCTTGTGAGTCTGGTTTCTCTTAAGGTTTCTTCCTCATACCATCTAAATTATTTTGCTTGCTACAGTCACCCCAGGCTGCTCATCAGGGATAAACACAGTACACATAGTTTACTTATATTGAAATTCTCTAATTATTACATTCTGTAAAGCTGCTATGAGACAACGTTAATTGTGAAAAGTGCTACAGAAATAAACCATTGAATGGAAAGAAAGAAGCTTCATACATGCCACATGAACTTTACAGCACAGTGAAATTCTTACTTCACATATCCCAGTGATGTGAGGAAGCTGGAGTCAGAGCGCAGGATCAGCCAGGATACTGTGCCCGTGGAGCACTGAACGTGAAGGGCCTTGCTCAGGGGCCCCAGGAGCGGCAGCTTGGTGATACGGGGGCTTAAATCCCAACCTTCAAATCAGTAACCCAAAGCCTTAACCACGGGGCTACCAGGCTGAACAAGGGTCTGGTAGAGATTCTTTCTATTTTAGTTGTATTTCTTTTAGCCAAAACAACTTTTAACAATTTTGTTGTACATCCATTTTATTTCAGTTTGAACTTTTATCTTGCCATTTCTGACCAATTATGGTAACAAAAATGTCAATTTCCAAAACGAATTAATATTCATAAAAAATAAAAGTTTAATAAAATAAAAAGCTAATTATAGTGGTATATTGATGTTAACAGGGGTTAATCTAAAATACCAATTATTAAAAATGTTAAACACTTTTTTTTTTTTTTACTTCACATTAATGAACATTCTTAATTTCTTAGCTAAATTCGTAGCAGAAAGAGAAAATGTCTATTTGTACAGTTGAGAAAATCAATTGGGGGGAAAAAAAAGAAAAAGAAAA
This sequence comes from Silurus glanis, assembly GCA_014706435.1. NCBI lineage: Eukaryota > Metazoa > Chordata > Actinopteri > Siluriformes > Siluridae > Silurus > Silurus glanis. The sequence goes on from JAAIIK010000040.1 coordinate 2,354,598, forward strand.
AATTGGGGAAAAGTATTAATAATGTGCTGGCTTAGGTGAGGGCGGTGCTTCTGGACAGTGGTGGTCATTTCGGATCGTTTCCAAACACATTCAAGATTCATGTCGACTTGAAAATCAATCAAATATTAAAAGATAAGAAAATCTTTAATCACTTCAGCACCCTGGGGCTCATTAAACAGGAGCCTGGTGTGACCCAACAACTGTACAACCAATTAAAGCAAACCCCCATGTCAACTCAGAAAACTTTCAGATAACATCTGTTTTCATCTGTATTCGCAAATGAAAAACAAAAATGCAAGATAAAAGTTACGGTACATATTTATTAACAAACTGCTTATTACAAAATGTTACTCTGTTCAGCATCCAGATGTAAATAATTTATGTAAATAATAAGGGCATTGTTGCTTCTGGCTAGTATATTGGCAATTAATGCATCAGCATACATAAAGCATAGACATCTGGGCCTGTGTAATCATTCTGATGTAACAGATGGATGAGAGAGAGAGAGAGATATAAAAATGTGATGGATAAATCTTTTCAGACTCAGTGCTTAATACAATTGGGAGAGCAGTGAGACAGACAAGGAAAACAAATCTCCTGTTTTGACGGAAACGGACGTCGATTTGCACTGGGACTCTGATTGCGCTCAGGTTCCTCTGGGTGGTTCCAAGTCATTGCAACATACATAGTTAATAATGCAAACAAAAGGCTGGGACACGCGCTACATTTCTCACAAATCCGTGGTACAATAAAGGATGTGGACATGATCGCGGGGAACAGACTGCACATCTACCGACACAGAAAGAAAGAGACCCAGAATGATGCACTTTGTTTTAAGAGATAAGCTCGCACTGCCCCCTGGTGGCTGTTAATTAATCGCATTCTGTAACCACGAAATGTGCTTTTGATTTTGAATTGTCTTAAAAAACATATATAAAAAAATAAAAATAAAACACAGGTCATCTGCAAACGTTTACACCGATTTGGAATAACATGAAGGGTGAAATGTATTTCGTGTTACTGGATCTTGGCACAACTTTCACATTTTTATTTGTTTTGAAACATTTCTGCCTTATGTTTTGGATTGTCTTGTTTCGAAATACATTATTATTTCTGGGAATTATTTTTAGACGTTCATATATAAAGTGCTTTGTCCTGGTCAGTGTCATGGTGGAACTCGAATTAATCCCAGAGACACTGTATGTGAGGTGGGGAAACAATTGCATGTGCCGACAGTCTTATCACAAATCACATTCACGACTAAGCGGCATTTTGTGTCCCCAATCCACGTGTTTTTGGAGAGAGAGTGACCAAGAGCTCAGGATCAAATAAGACAATGAAGATGTAAAGTGGCAACTGCCTGAATTATGTTTTAGGTCATTTTACTATACGCTTATGTTTCCCCTGTGCCGAAACCATGGGGGTGCAAACATCTGCACTCGACTGTAACACTAAATAACACGCAACACAATATCTAAAAATGATTTTTTTAAGAGTGATCTACAAATGGACTATGAGATCTTGATTAGTTTCAAGAGTACTTGATAAACACAACAATGTCCGACTGCTAACATCTACATCTTAAACACTATACTGATTTATCCAGCTATGTTTCTGAATTAGGCACATGTGGATCGCATGCAGGTTCACAGTACCCCACTTAAGACACTTCATGGATTAGTAATTAGCATGCTGGATAATTTTGCATTAACTGTACAAGTTATTGGCATTATATATATATATATATATATATATATATATATATATATATACAGTGAGGAAAATAAGTATTTGAACACCCTGCTATTTTGCAAGTTCTCCCACTTAGAAATCATGGAGGGGTCTGAAATTGTCATCGTAGGTGCATGTCCACTGTGAGAGACATAATCTAAAAAAAAAAATTCAGAAATCACAATGTATGATTTTTTTTTAACTATTTATTAGTAAGATACAGCTGCAAATAAGTATTTGAACACCTGAGAAAGGCAATGTTAATATTTGGTACAGGAGCCTTTGTTTGCAATTACAGAGGTCAAACGTTTCCTGTAGTTTTTCACCAGGTTTGCACACACTGCAGGAGGGATTTTAGCCCACTCCTCCACACAGATCTTCTCTAGATCAGTCAGGTTTCTGGCCTGTCGCTGAGAAACACAGAGTTTGAGCTCCCTCCAAAGATTCTCTATTGGGTTTAGGTTTGGAGACTGGCTAGGCCACGCCAGAACCTTGATATGCTTCTTACAGAGCCACTCCTTGGTTATCCTGGCTGTGTGCTTCGGGTCATTGTCATGTTGGAAGACCCAGCCTCGACCCATCTTCAATGCTCTAACTGAGGGAAGGAGGTTGTTCCCCAAAATCTCGCAATACATGGCCCCGGTCATCCTCTCCTTAATACAGTGCAGTCGCCCTGTCCCATGTGCAGAAAAACACCCCCAAAACATGATGCTACCACCCCCATGCTTCATAGTAGGGATGGTGTTCTTGGGATGGTACTCATCATTCTTCTTCCTCCAAACACGTTTAGTGGAATTATGACCCAAAAGTTCTATTTTGGTCTCATCTGACCACATGACTTTCTCCCATGACTCCTCTGGATCATCCAAATGGTCATTGGCAAACTTAAGACGTGCCTGGACATGTGCTGGTTTAAGCAGGGGAACCTTCCATGCCGTGCATGATTTCAAACCATGACGTCTTAGTGTATTACCAACAGTAACCTTGGAAACGGTGGTCCCAGCTCTTTTCAGGTCATCGACCAGCTCCTCCCGTGTAGTTCTGGGCTGATTTCTCACCTTCCTTAGGATCATTGAGACCCCACGAGGTGAGATCTTGCATGGAGCCCCAGTCCGAGGGAGATTGACAGTCATGTTTAGCTTCTTCCATTTTCTAATGATTGCTCCAACAGTGGACCTTTTTTCACCAAGCTGCTTGGCAATTTCCCGGTAGCCCTTTCCAGCCTTGTGGAGGTGTACAATTTTGTCTCTAGTGTCTTTGGACAGCTCTTTGGTCTTGGCCATGTTAGTAGTTGGATTCTTACTGATTGTATGGGGTGGACAGGTGTCTTTATGCAGCTAACGACCTCAAACAGGTGCATATAATTTAGGATAAAAAATGTAGTGGAGGTGGACATTTTAAAGGCAGACTAACAGGTCTTTGAGGGTCAGAATTCTAGCTGATAGACAGGTGTTCAAATACTTATTTGCAGCTGTATCATACAAATAAATAGTTTAAAAATCATATATTGTGATTT
>JAAIIK010000040.1:2358244-2373150 GCA_014706435.1 Silurus glanis
ATTGCAGACTTGCACATTTCAATACGTTGCCTTCACAACTGAAAATCACACTCACTTCATTAAAATATTTCACATCCTACATGTATTCTGCTGCCAAATGGGCCACGTGTTAGAACTCAAAAGAAGGCATTAAAGGAGCGTAGGACAATGAGGAATGAGGAGATTGTAAAACTGGAATGATTGTTCTAATTGGATCTCCTGTACACAGACAAAATACTAAATCTGTCTCACATTTAACAAGCTGCTTAATAACATGTAATGACTCCTAACAGTCTGTTATATCTGGGACTGAACACTGCCTACATTTCTCATTATACCGATTTCCGTCAAATACGACGTTATATGGCGCTTTCATTAAGGCGGTGTGTACACCGGGTGCGTTTTCTGCCGCCATGCGATTCGATTAGGCAGGTCAGAACACGACAATCGTATCTGGGTGCGGACCGAAACAACCAGTCCAACACGTCTGATCTGACGGAGCTGATCTCGCTCTGCTTCCAAACAGATTCGGTTGCGTTTGTTCGCAGTGAGCAACCCGAAAGCTAGAGGTTAATGAACCACGGTGTGCATTTTGGGTTTTCATTGCCTTGTCGTAGCCCTTCCATGTACTATATTAGCCAAGTTTGCAGACACCTGGTCATAAGTATGGTACTGCTTTTTTAACATCACATTCCACAATAAGTCCCAATTTGCTCAGATAATTCTCTCCACTCTTCTAATAAGATGTTTCACTAGATTTTGGACTGTGCTTGTGGACATTTGTGTTCGTTAGTCACAAGTGTGTTAGTAATATCAGGTACTGATGTAGGGTGAGGTGAGGAGGTCTGGGGTGCACTCAGCAGTCTAATTCATCCCAAAGCTGTTTAGATCAGAGCTGTATAGCAGGCCACTCAAGATCTTCCTCTCCAAACCATGTAAACGGAGCTGGAGCTGGCTTGGTGCACAGGGGCATTGCCATGCTGGAACAGGTTTGGGTTTCCAAGTTCAAGTGAATGCAAAAATTGTTATATCGCATCAAAAAACAGCTATACAATTTAGTGTTTGGGGGGAAAAAACACATAACAGGAAAGATTAGGTATCCTAATTCTTCTGTCTATATAGTGTTTTTTATATCGACTAACAAGCATGTCAAATGCAATAAATGCAACTGTTGCATGGGCTGTTTAGCTTGTTTGTGGCTGGAATTCGAACCAATAACTCGACTTATCTGTGTGCCTTTAAACTTGTGTGTGTGTGTGTGTGTGTGTGTATATATATATATATATATATATATATATATATATATATATATATATATATATATAAAATAAAATAAGATGTACTATAGCTGTCAGCTAAAAGAGTTGGTAAAGTACCTGATTATCAAAGTCTAACGTAAACAGGCTGAGCAGTTTTAAAGCCATTCTGAGCAAACTGCTTTTTTATTAAGTTTTAAAATCCTCTGAGAACGTCTCATACTTTTGGGGTTTGTTTGTCATTCTTGTCCGTAAGAATTTGAACACCTGGATATGGCAGGCTGATGCTGGACCGGCATTAAACGAAGACGCTTGCTATTTTACGACAACGCGATCGGGCTTTTGCGCTTTTTTTGAGTTCTAAGAAGTGCAGGACTGTGGAGTTGGAGCACGAGTCGGACACAAATGTGTTTAGATCTACGGCTCTGCTCCTTATGAAGTTAATCTTACAGAGTTAGCCAGCTAACTCTGCTCCACTGTCTTCACAGTGAACACTGGAAATATTGTTCAGTCGGCATTGTGCATTTTTGTAAACTTGTTAAAAAAAAAAACCCTACTGTATGCTTTAAACTGCGGAATCTAAACTCTTTTTACATCAGTACTAAAGTCAAGCTAACTTTAGGTTACAGGTTAGGATGGGTATAAAGCTAAATTAAATATCCAGCTATGACGAAGAGAGCAAGACAATTTTTTCACTCCTCTAACAGCAGCGTCTAGCTGATGGAGGCGGCTGGCGTGTGATCTTGAACGACTCGTTGCTGTCCACGTCCGTGTTCTCTAGTGGGGGGATCTGCCGACCTGCAGAGCAAACATTAGGATTCATTCTGATGCACACTATATGCAAACTACTTTCTATTATTTTAATGAAACAACACATGGAATTACACAGCGGTGGTGTAAAGCAGTGGTCCCCAACCCCCGGGCCGCAGACCGGCACTGGTCCGTGGATCAATTGGTACCGGGCCACACAGAAAAAAATACATAACTTATATCATCCGTTTTATTTATTGTCTGATTCTGAACGATGTTTTATTTTGGAATATTACCGGATTTTCTCCGCCACACCTGTCTATGACTCACTCTTGATGCATGTCATGATGCCTCGGTCACATGTCTTACCAACATCCACTACCTTCTTAAAGGGGCTGCTCCGGCCGCTAACACATAATACATTAAATTACGTTCAAATTGAAACGCGCAAGCTAGCAAAATGAACAAAAAATAAGTGGAGGCAGGTTTATTATTATATTTAGAAAATACCAATTTTTATGCCGGTCGTATCATTTTATTGTGTTGTAATTTTCCGCCACACCTTAAAGGCCGGTCCGTAAAAATATTATCTCACATTAAACCGGTCCGTGGCACAAAAAAGTTTGGAGACCACTGGTGTAAAGGATGTGTGTAAATGCACTTTTTTACTGTACTAAAGTCATTTTTTTGGCTACTTTCTGGTTTCACTGAGTATCAAAGATATAAGCAACTGTTACTCTCATTCATTTAGGATTCAATATATATAACCTTTTATTCTACTATATTTCAGGTGACAATGAACTTTACTATCTCTGCTGAAGGTTCAACACTCCCCTACCCGCATGTGCTGCCTGGGAGAGACTTTATCACTGCTAAACATTATTTTCAGTTCAAAAAGAGCTCAAATAAAAAAACTCTGGGAACCAGCTTTTGTTGAAGTTTATCAAATATTGAGACGTGCATCAAAATCACAATCAGTCCGGAATATTTGGTTTTACTTCATCTAAAATTATTTACTTTCAATTCATTTGTCCATTGAATACTAATGGTTCTTCCACTTTGACAAGATACTGTCATTTTATTAGTTGATTGGTCTTCCTTTTTTAAAAGATTGCTTTACTACTTGTACTACTTTTTTTTTTTGCCCGACTTGTTTGATCTCCGTTTCATTTTAGCATGTTGAATGCAGTGTGTTGAGGTGTTTAGTTTGATTTGTATTTTGAAAAATAAACGGTTTTTGGCTTTTCACTAACGTGTCTTGAGGTGTTGAGGACTAGTGCATGTTTGAGCCTACGTTCAATACGAGTAAAATTCCTCGAGTACTGTTTAAATCAGATACTCTAAGTCTTTTACTTAATTCATATTGGAATTGGTGACTTTTACCTTGTAATGGAGTAAAGTTTTGCAGTAAGGTATCTATACTTTTACTCAAGTATGATTTTCAGATACTCTTTACACCTCTGTTATACAGTTACCAAGAAAACAGATTCATGATGAAGCTTTGCACACTCCTGGTATCTTCTCAACTAGGAAGATTTTCTTATAAGTTGCTTCTTAATATGCTAAACAAACAAACAAAAAAAAGAAAACGTAACAATGTGTTTATACTAAACTAATAAACAGACATATTATTATTATTATTGATAGTGTTGCTAATAGTAGTAATGGTACTACTAAACCAATTCTTTACATTAATATTTAATGTGCACTCAGCTTTCAGTCATGGAACCTATCTGGTCTTTAGGAAGCGATTACATAATGCTTATTAGGACAGGTTAAAAAATAAATAAAAACGCTTACTAATACTTTGAAAGAGTTCCTCAACGTTGACAGCATTTCTGGCACTGGTTTCGATGAATATGGCTGCGATCGACTCTGCAAACTCCTTGGCATCTTTTGTGGGAACTTCCCTGCAAAAATCCATATAACTGTTGTTTTATATAAAACTACTCCAAAAGAATGGTGCTCAATTAGGCAGAAAAAAACTCATTTTCCTCATTCATCAGCTGCTCAAAATACTCTCTCCATCTTCTCAACACACTCTCTTCACTAGTCAACACACTTCCATCTCCATCCTTTATTGCTCTAACTAATTGGACAGTTTTTTCCAAAAGAAAAAAAATAAACAAGGTAAAACAGGATAAAGATCTATGTATAACAAACATTATATTTAAATGAATAACACTGGGAGATTAGTTACTATTAATTATGCTGTTAACAATTGTAAGCTGGCTAGACAATTAAATGGTTCATATGTATTGTTTCAGTGTTTTCAAATTTCAAATAAAAACACAAAATGCTCACCGTATATCACCCAGATCGTTCTTATTTCCTGCAATTGCCACTACAATATCCTCTGGGCCATGCTCCTTTAGCTCCTTCACCCACTTTTTCAAGGTCTGGAACGAGTCCTGCACAGAAAAGAGACTTTTCAACTTTTCCAAAGCCACAGTAATGTATGTGCAAATCCATCTTGTGCCTACACTGACTGTATACACCACAGCATATCCACCCGCAATAAATATTTTTATTTATTTATATATATATATATATATACTTTATATAGATGCTACTTAATGTCAGCAGTCTTCTACAATGACTCAGGACTACAGTTTGCATTTGATCCTCACGGCACACCTCAACAACTTTTAACTCTAATGAACAGACTTTCGGTGCCACCCAGATGGGAATGGGTTCCCTCTTGAGTCTGGTTCCTTTCAAGGTTTCTTCCTTATGCTATCTCAGGGAATTTTTCTTTGCCACAGTTGCCACTGGCTTGCTTAATAAGGAAAAACTTACACTTAAAGATCATTTTTCATTTCATTTTTTTAGCACATTATCTGTGGAAAGCTGCTCTTAGACAACGTCCATTGTTAAAAGTGCTATACAAATAAAAATGTAGAGTACTGGCAACTACAGCTTTGCATTGTATAGTATTATGGCTAAATTGTGGCACATTCTTTTTTGCCAAATAGTCTTTAATTTAATGGACTTAGAGTCAGGAGCATTTAAGGGACATTCTTGGGATAGGCCTTCTTGAGATATTATTCCTGTTTAGGGTTGTTCATGTTTGGCGGCTTTGTCTTGGGGTGTTTGGATTCAGTTGCCTGGACAATGACAAAATATTTGTCCTCTAATATGTGCCAGAAAGTCACCTAATTCATGATTCCTTCAATGCTTTATGAAGTCCCAGCACCAGGATACAAACAGTTGAATACGGTTTATTAAATACAGACTTTAAATATTAAAAAAACTTATTTCCCCTCACTGTACGGTGTGCAGAGGAACTTACCAGTTTGGTGATGTCATACACAATAACGGCAGCAGCAGACCCTCTGTAGTACATCGGGGCCAGAGAGTGAAACTGTAACAAAGCAAACAGATATAGAGTAATTAAAATATTTTCGTAAATTCATTATTAAAAATAAAACCCAATAATATTTGTTCTGCCTGGAAAAACTTTTTTAATTGTGGGCATGTGACGCATGTGGGCATTTGGACAGTCCAAGAGGCGACAAAACAGGGAAATATGTAAACAAGAGGAAGTGTGCATTTAATGGATAGAACTAGTTTCTTGTGATGTCATGCACTTGCAACAGCAGAGCAGACAACATACCCGCTCAGCATTTTCCAAACACGCAAACTCTTATCCGAATCAGCAAATAAGTCAGAGAGAGAGAGAGAGAGAGAGAGAGAGAGAGAGAGAGAGAGAGAGAGAATTTGAGAACTTGAGAATTTCTATTCCCAAGCATGCAGTGGTCAGTGTGGAGGTATAATCAACACACCTTTCCTGTAAAGACTGTTGATATCTGCTCATGTTCAATTCCATTCAGCAAGCGTTCCAATTTACACTGGTCATGGCAGAGATTCTAGAGTTAGAAGTGCATCAAACACAGCTCAGGGACCACACAGCTCAGGGGCCACACACAGCCCACCTTTTTAAACCTTTGCATGTAAATGAATCCTGAACTTCACGGAAATGCATTTCGTTCACAAAACCAAACGTGCCGTAATCATTTTCAATCATAGCCTACAGAGTCTGAGCTGGAAAAAAGGTTCAAGATTAAATGCCCCAATAACAATGTCAAACTTCACACTTTTTTTGTGTGTAATATTTATGATGAGTTTTTGGTCCTTATGATTAACTTTGAGTTTAGCCATTTTGGGAAGTTGCATCTGAAATACTTGAACATGTGTTTCTTTTATTTCCACTCAATTTTTATTTCAAACTTAATTGATTTAGATTTTTTTTTCTGCCTGCTTGGACAACTTTTATGAAAAGTTTTATTCTGTTTACATAAAGGATTCCAAACTAAATACCACTATTAGTAACCAATTAGTTGCAAAGCAAAGTTTGTCTATACTATGATACTCATTTACAGTCTGAAGTCATGTCCTTAGGTGAAGGTTTTTTATAAAACAACCCATTGTCCTTGGGGAATTCTGGTATAATATAACTGGGACACGTGTGGTGAGGATTGGATTTGGGGTATTGATCCAACAAGCATTAAAGAATTCCATAAAAAGAACCACAGTTCTGTCTGTTTTTTTCCCCCCAGCTGGCTTTGAGTTTATGGCTACAAAATGTCACAGCAGGTTAATCAGAGTAGCGAATATGTAGCATATTAGTACAAAAACATAGAGAAACATCAGCTCCTTCCCTCGCTGGACAGACAATAGCAAAACCATCGTTTATAATAGAATTCATCTTGTTACATAATACATGTTGGAATTATATTAGTCATCTGTGAGCAATGTAGTGTTCAGTCCTGAGATTCAGGGCTGGACACAAAAAAAATAAAACTTTCTGAAACAAAACAGACAAAAAACTATGTTCTTATATACAAAGTGCTCTCTAACCCCAACGTGGGTGTTGTTTTTTTCCCCCTCATACATAAGGACTTCAAAAATATAAAGTTAATATAGAGTATCTGGTTATTATGAGAGCTGGAGAATAGAAATGTTCATCTAGGCCTGAATCTCCAATCATACAGTTTAGGAAAACATAGGGAAGTTTCTGAAAGCAGCAGAGCTTGAACACCGACACATGCTGCACCTAGTGTTTGTGTTTGCGACAGTGTTGACTGCGAGGTGCAGAGAACGTATAAAGAAGAGACGCTCACCCTCTCCTGCCCTGCCGTGTCCCAGATCAGGAACTTGTGAAGCTCATTGCCGCAGGGAACCGTCTTGGTTAAAAATGACGCGCTGACACAAACAGAAAACCGTGAGCAGTTACGGAAACAGTGTGACACAAATGGAACAGTGGAAATGAGAATAAAAAGGAAGCTCTTCTTTTGTTATGGATATTACTCTGAAACAAAGGGGAATTATACTCATTCACACTCAATTCAAAAGCTACAGTTAATCATTCAGTGTAGACACAAAGCAGACACACATTCACATTCTCTAATTTCATGGATTATAACTGCTTTTCATCGATACACTAATCCCCTTGTGTCATGCAGCATACTCGAACGATAATGTGTAATCATTTCACAATTATAATTATTGTCTTAAAGTTAAACTAGCTACTAACAGTTAACAGTTCTACACGTCTACGCTCATTATCAATACACAGCCCTACACAGACATAAAAGTTTAGAGGCAACATCGAGATCATATAACTCTATATGTTTGAATTAATACATGGAAAGCTTTGCCCAGATTTGTCTGAAGCAGCCAAAAGGGGAATTTCTGTATTTCTGTATCATAGGTTTCATCACATTTCAGTGATTTATTTAACCAGACAAAAATAGACAGTCTTCCAGTTCTTGTGCTATATTATCCCATCACTACGTCATCCCATATTAATTTGCATACCGAACCATGACATTTAACTTGTTTATATAATCAGAATGAAAGTGTTTACAAAACCAGGCCGTGAAAAAGCCTGACAACGCAATTATATGCTTTACGTAACATTATGAGCATTATGTCGGTCCCCCTTTTGCTGCCAAAACATTTCTGACACGTCGATCATTAACAGCATAAACCTCTTCAGGAATTTGAGCATCAATGACCACTGCACACTGGAAACAGCCCACAAGAACTGCAGTTTTGGAGATGCTTTTGAGGACAAAATGTTCACTTGTTGCCTAATACTAAATATCACACCCACTAACAGGTGCAATGATGAAGAGATAATCAGTGTTGTTCACTTTACCGGTCATAATAATATGTCAATGTTATTCTTTTTTTTGTTTTTTTATCTTCCATTCCAGATTTATTCGCAGCAGTGAGATCAGTCACTAATGCTGGATTGCAAGGTAAGTAGGGTTGAGATCAGGGTTTTGGGTAGGACACTTAACTATGTTTTCCTGAAGTGCACTTTCTGCACAGGGGCAGTGCAGTTTTGGAAAATGTTTGGGCGACTATTAGCTTCAGTGATGAGAACGCAGAAATTTTGTGGCAACAGCTTGGAGAAGAACCATATATGGGTGTGATAAGGCTTTTGGAGATGGATGATCCGCTGTGGCGACCCCTAATGAGAGCAGCCGAAAGAAGAAGAAGATAGGCCTTATAGTGCATGTACGTTAATGCGTCTTTCAAATAGTCAAAGATTTAATTCTCGCCTGGTGCAGCATCATGTTTGTATCTTCACTATTACAAGAAAAAGTCTTTGCCCACAAGCTATAATGTTACATGAGGACCATTTGAATTTGGCTGGAGTTTTTTTTTTCCTACGCTTCTGTGTATTTTTTTGTGCTAAATGTTGTGACTTTCTAGCATCTGTTCAAGCTAATTAATATGAGTGAAACAATATTTCCTACCAACACCTGGACCTGATCTTTGCTGCACATGTGTAACACAGCAGGGGTTAGGATTTGGAGGAGTGCTGTACAGTACAGATTCTATATGAAACGAACAAAAAGATTTCTAAAAGGCTTTCGAAGCTGTGGAATGAAAACCTTGTAGCATGAACACAATCTGTTAATCTGGCACATAGATTAGCGATTTAACCACACTAACGTATGGGCGGTTGGATTTTTTTCTTGTTGCTAGTTTCAGATAAAAAACAGACAAAAATTACCATAGGGAAACCTACTGTTGGACGTTGGGTTGTACAACAATGTATTACAGACCTCGACAACCTGATGCCAACATGCACACAGCTGATTTGATACGCTTTTGTGCAATACCCACAGTGATCTATTTACGTGGTTCATGTGGGAGCAGTAACTTTTAAAGTGCTTATGTAAACAACTTCCAGACATAAAAAGGCCCTTACTCGGCTTTACTGGGCTGACTCATGAAAACGTCCGAGACTGTGTGCATTCCAGCAATGGAGGAGAAAAGATGAGGCTGGCTTGGGTACTTATAAATCAGCTTTTGAGCACTTTTCAACAGTTAATAAGGAATTACAAATTGTTGGACTGTAAAGACACACCTGGGTCTAATGCTGGGTATAATATAGAAAGTGATATTCTCCGAACCATATACTTACCCAATAGTTGGGCTTATGTTGTGGTCAAAGTGATCCTGGACAAATCTGCAAACAATACTTGATTTCCCAACTCCTGTGTCCTGTGACAGCAAAAGAGAAAATGTCAACAAAAAAAAAAATGCTTTTTTTTCATCCTCCAGGTCCATTCGCAAGGAGCAAAAACATTTCTCAGGCCACCACAAATAAAGGGGCCACGTCTCAAAAAGAATACTGACGTATAAAGTGGCATGCAAAAATTGCACACTATTTTGGGCAAGGGCACTGATGATGTAGGTAGTGTGTTACTTGGCTCTTTCATGTTTAGACTTTCATGCTCTTTGGCTCAAAGGCAGGCCAGATGATGATGATGATTATGATCAAGCTGGAGATCAGTGAAAAGAAATGTAATTTTCTGCTACCATGGCCAGTGTTAACAATTTAATACATTCCATTCCACAGATTCAGTGATTTATAGAAGCCCTTGAGCAACTTTATTTAAATAAAATATCACTGATCTAGTGAGCTGCTAACAGAAAAAGCTGACCGACTCCGTAGACTGAGCTAAGCGTGGTGAAATACGGATTTTCACATGGACAACTGCTGCTTTTTCGAATGGTTTTCTAAACATGCAGCTCAGTGCCACCTTTGAAATGACTGAGATGTTGGGGGGGGGTGTTTGCACATGCACCGGGAGACCACTTGCTTCATTCAACCCGTCGCCTCATTTCTGACTAAAGAATAAACATAGATTGCATGAATATTTAGCCTTTTTTTTTTTTTTTTTTTTTTAATACGTACAGAAAGAAAACAAACCAAACCACAAAGACTCTGATTCAGAATCAGGAAATGAACTTATAGGTGTAAAAGCACCTTCTAGACCAGTGGTGTCAAACATTTGACTCAGTGGGGCCAAAATTTAAAAGCTGGGTCTAAATAGACAGCCAAACACAACCAACATTTACTGAACAACAAAACAGGCAGGATACACAATAAATTGTGAAAATAAAACAGTACGTAAAAGCAGTACATTCTGATCTCATGCGCATTTGCCCAAGCGAGATTCTTGGCATCTTTTCTTTGTGGTCAGTTCACTAAAGTTCTGTAGGTTCTGTGCTGGAGAAACTCTCAGGATTGAGTAAAGATGTGTATCAGTGAGACGAATCCTGTGTGGCCTTTTGTCCATCTTCATTAAAGAGAGAAGGTGCTCACACTGACTATGGCTTGGACAGTACAGCTACATCATTAAAGTTCAACGGTGTCTCAAAAGACATGTTTTGAAAACCTGCCTGCTGAAGTTTAACAAAACGACGCAAACAAACAAAAACCTCATAATCGCATTTGTTTCATTGTACGTTATTTATTCATATACGGTATGTCCCCAACTTACAAACATTCCAGTTGTGAAATTTCACAGATGGAACAACCTTTTTCTTTTTCTGTTTTTTATGCATTACATTGCACATTTGTGTCAAAGGTGTAAAAACCTCGTCTTGTCGGACTTACAAACATGCTCTCGGACCGGAACTCGTTCGTCTATCGGGGTCTTACTGTAATGTATTCATGATAAATATTCTAATAAATAACATCCCTAACAATAATATTTCCAAGTGTCTCCAAAAAAATCCTCCTTTCTTCTTTAAGTAACACGTGTATATACGCAAACAAACATGACCCAAACACCATCCGCGATATCCAATGACGTCACTCGGCGACTTCGAGCGGCTTTGTAGCAGACTGGTTAGTTTCCCCTGAAAACAGCTGGCATCATTAAAACCGGGGTTAGTTAGCATGTTAGCTCCGTTTCAGGCAACTTTCCATGAAACTACAAAGCGGCTATACCAAAGTGGCTTCAAATAACCAAACCTCAGCACATTTTTCTTATCTTAATACACTTCCTCCTATGTGTTTAAAACGTTTCGAAGCCTGAAGACGAGCAGAAACCGGAGCGTCGGATGCTTTCCGAGGACCCAGAAGAATGCTGAGGAAGTTTTTTTTCCACTTACCCCCAAAAGACACACTTTCAGCTCCCTGATGGCCATTTCAAAAAAGCCCCTACAACATCTCATGCATTCTTCCCCGTCGCTTTCTCTCTTTCTTTTCGTCTTTTTCTTTCTCTACGCTTTTTCTCCCTCACTCTTTCCCGCTGTACTTCCAGCGACTTTCTTTCCCCACACCGCAGCCCCGGCCTGCGCTGACCAGCTCCTGCCGCAAGCTAACGGAAACCCGGGTCACGTGACCCGCCTGTTGCGCATTACGTAATTCGAATAGAAGGCTTCAGGAGCGAAAACACACGCACATGGGATAAGCGTACGCTGAACATCACACACACACACACACACACACACACATACAAACAAGTAGAGAAAAAAATACTGCAAAAAAAAAAATCTGGGGATGTGCTTTTGTCACGTCTTATCAAAAACTTGCAAACTACATTACTATTATACATATTATATGAATTAATTCTTAATGTACAATGTAGAATCGAAGCAAGCTTCATTTATAGATGCAAAGAAGAAAATGCAAAAACAATTGCGAGAAATTAGGGAGAAGTTGTCTTAATTTTGTCGTCTTCTCTTTAAATTTACTTATATATATGTAAATTTGTGTGTGTGTGTGTGTGTGTGTGTGTGTGTGTGTGTGGCGGGCCGTGTATTTGGTACCTGGGCCTTCAGTGGGGACTCACCCGACTTAATCCACCTCTTAATACCACCACTATCACATCGAAATTATAGAAACCTACACAACAGAGATGCACTTATAATGTGCACCGCTCCTCAGAGGCTGTAAGCCAGTGGTACCACTCGTATTCACTGGCCTGGAAGTGGAGAACAAACCCTTTCCCAGGCTGAGACAAGCTAGCTAGCTAGCTTCGGGGGTGGCCGACCTCCTCAGGATGTCTAGCTTTTCTGGAAAATGGATTTTTAAGTACATTCGAGACCAAATCAATTTCACTTCCTTCGTATGCATAAAAAAGTCTAACTCAGATGTATTAATTTGTGCAGAGCTACACACGTGTTTTGCCAGTCGAACTTGGCTGTAACAGTTTCCCTTTGACCAACCAATCTGAGGACGAAAAAATGCTGACACTATTCTAGGCCAGCCAGCTGCCCTGTGAGGCGAATATGAAATCTGATTGGTTAAAGAAACAGAGCTATTTATTAAGGAGACTATGGTAAAAAAGGCCAGCAGTACTGACTTTGAAGGCCCTGGGCAGATTAAACTGACATGACAGCACATAGAGCCTGAAATCTGATTGGACAAAAAAAAATCTAACATCCACTTGCATGTACTGGAAGCAGTGCAGTCAAGAGAAACGCTACGAAATGAAGAGAAATTGTTGGGAATAAATTAATACAATTTTATGGAATAAATATTAGAATGTAGGTTGTACATGAAGGTCAGTGCTTCTATTAGTGTTTAGGCCAGCAGAGAAGTCTTTGACCGCCCGCCACCGTGTACAGTAAACACGTTAAATCTATGCTGTGAAACTGTACAGTTAGAAAAAAAATTCATTGCTGGGTCATTGTTCATTCTTCACCCGTCAAAGTTTTGTCGAGTCTGTGCATGCTTCTAGCTTCATATTCCTGTTAACCGACAGGAGTGGAACATTATGGCGTCTTCTGCCGCTTATTCACCTTATTCATGTCTTCTTCTTAGGTTACTATAATAATGAATAATTTACCCAATAAAGTCATGACCCTTATATTACAAATAAGCAGAATGCTTTCTTCAAACATAATATATTTATTACATTTTGTAGCATTCATCTGCTAGAAAGGATAAAGGGCTAAAAAAAAAAGCCACATTAAGAGCATGAGAAACGAATAAAATGGTGATACAAGAGCATTTACTAGAAATTCAAGATGACTTCTTACTTCTGATAACATTAGAGAGAAAAAAGACGCACACACAAATGGAAACAGGAAACACAAATTATATATAGAGAGAGAGAACGAATTCTCTACGTTCCTGTGGAACACATACATTTGAAGTCGGTACTTCCCCAAAGCAATCTCAAATAATCAATTAAAGACAACCTGGTCATAATAATAATAATAATAATAATAATAATAATATCAACAATATTAATAATAATGTTTAAAAAAAAACATAGACCTATCAGTTCATTACATGATGAATTACTGGGATAAATTGTGATTAGGTCAATATGTTTTAAAACACAAAGAAAAAGTATAAAAACCTTCTGAAACCTAAATGTAAATCTGATAATCAGATTTCTATGAAGTATACATTTGCACTTTGTTGTAGTTTAGCATGAACACTACAGACGAATCAAACAAACAGGTTTTAAATAATGGAAACATAAAATAAAGCATCTGAACTTCTTTGTCTGATCCGTTTATTTTCTTCAGTGTAAAACTTCGGTCCGGTTGTAGTCATTCACCTATGGCACAGTGGTTATATTGCTCCCTCACTCTCTCTCTCTCTCTCTCTCTCTCTCTCTCGCTCGCTCTCTCTCTGTCTCAAACACACACCATCAGAAATAACCTTGATGACTTCCTCAAGTTCAATCCTGGGCCTTTACCCATGCCCCCCCCCACCCAAAAATAAAAATTAAAAATAGGGAAATGCAGAGACCATTTTTTTTCATCCCCTTTAAGAAATAACTTTGAACCGTTTTCTACCAAGTAACTCATTAATAATACTTTTTCCGAGAATTATTTGAAGGATTACAGTATTTTCTCAGCAATCAGCAGTGCCAGAGTTTGCAGAATAGTTAAGTTAAATCATAACCAAATTAATGCTAGAT
Organism: Silurus glanis; assembly: GCA_014706435.1. NCBI lineage: Eukaryota > Metazoa > Chordata > Actinopteri > Siluriformes > Siluridae > Silurus > Silurus glanis. The sequence continues at coordinate 2,372,427 of JAAIIK010000040.1, forward strand.
ACATTTACTTAGATATATTTAGGTTTATGACACCACTCCTAACAACAAAAAAAAAGAAAATCAGCCCCACTGTGGTTTAATCCCTTACCCTATTTTTTCATCTTTATAATCACAAACTTCTTATTGTGGTTCGAGTGATTGTATGAGCTGAGCTTTTGAAAGCCACGATATAGGATGCACGCGATTCTGGTGTTTGATCTACATTGGTGGATTTTGAGTAACAGTGTATGTTTTGCTAGGTGAAGCTTTTAAAGCATCCTTTCCTGGCTTTCCATTAACGGGAGCTGAAGAAGCAGCGACGCTGGTCTCTCCCGGGGCTGCTATAGATACAGGTGCATTACGTTTGTTCAGCTCTTCGGTTCTAGATCGTTCCTCTGGGCTGGGCTGTGTGGGTGGGGCCTGCTCAAGTATGGGAGGAGCTGTGTGCTCCTGCTGCAGCTTGTGGCTCTGAAGGAGGCGGAGCTGAACACGGAGCTCCAGAATAGCCTCTTGCTCCTCGTGGATGGCCTGGTTCAGGTGAGTGTTCTTGTTCTGTGGCAAAAACCATAAGCACTTTAACTATACATAATAATAATAATAATAATAATAATAATAATAATAATAATAATAAACAATATATCTATCTAGACATTTCTATCCATCAACATAGATAGATATCTATGTTGTCTGTCTGTCTGTCTATCTATCTATCTATCTATCTATCTATCTATCTATCTATCTATCT
>JAAIIK010000040.1:2373160-2384692 GCA_014706435.1 Silurus glanis
TCTATCTATCTATCTATCTATCTATCTATCTATCTATCTATCTATCTATCTATCTATCTATCTATCTATCTATCTATCTATCTAATCCTCCTCTCATCACCTCATCACCTCCCCTTTGCTCTCACCTCCAGCTCCTCATTCTGCTTCTGCAAGTCTTCCAAAATGATCTGCAGCTCCTCCTCGTCCTCGCTCTCACTCTCGCTGTCTGAGGAGTACTCTTCTGTCTCACTGCGGCCCTGCTGCCGGCTGTGAGAGAGGAAGAAAAAAAAAAAAAAAGAAGTACTATTGGTGTAAAGAAAATGAAAAGAATAGCTTAGAAAAGAAAGCACCTAAACAGACATATCAAATGATACAGTAAAAAATAAACTAATGAGGAGACAGAATTAGCTACATTCCTCCTTAGTAGCCAATTCATTCTTCATCAGCCAATGAAACTGATAAAATACTTGGACCAATGAATACAATATTTGTTGTGGCAATATTGTGCATGTTTATTGCTAATATTGTCATAGAGGCGATGATGGATACTTCACTGCAAGTTAGCTGCAAAACTAACGGTGATGGACTGCGTTACTGGAAATCCTGTGGGGTGGAGCCTGGTGAATATAGGTGTGGAGCAGGGTGGGGTAAACTAGGAATGTTTTGAGGAATGAGTTCAGCTTATAACCTCTCAAGTCCAAATTCTACCGAAATGAACCTTGAAATAAATAAATAAATAAATTTTTTTTTTTTTTTTTTTTTTTTTTTTCCTAACGCCTCTTTTCACTTTGTGAAATAGTAATATTATTTAGGGCTGCAACTAACGATTATTTTGATAAACAATCAAACAATTATTATAATTTTTTTTTTTCAATTAATCGGGTTAAAAAAAAAAATATATATATATCTCTTCACCTTCAAAAATTAAATATACAAACTGAAAACAAGCATTTGAACGTATAGTAATGACACCAAAAACAGATGAGTAACTTTTGGAGAAGACAAATGCGATAGAAAGAGAATGGAACGGAGAAATGCAGCAAGCTAACAGGCTTCATAAAAAAAATTTTCGTGTACAGCTGCTGTTATTTGCTGCTTTTAAATTTAGTTTGTTCGCACCGTTTTAATTTAATCCATCACGCTACGTCGTGAGCGAGGCGATTGTGCAACCTCGCGAGTCATGACAGAACAGATCCAGTGCGACTGTCCTGAAGTTAGCAAACCCTACACAACTGTACCATTTTCACATGATGAGGATTATACAGTTTTTTGCTCACCGTGCTGATGTTTCACCTTCATCCAGTTGACTCTGTACTCTCCGCCATTTCGCAATGTTGTGTTATCTTACCGTCACGCTAACCCGTAACTTGAGCAGACCGACAAAGCGATAACGGAATTCGTTGACAAAGAAGCCCTTATATTATTAGTGATAAACATATATAAACCTGACCTCTGGATATCAGCGATCTCAGCACGCAGTCGTTCGATCTCCTCCTTCTCAGTGGCGATCTGCCTGCGCAGGACCTGCTCCAAAGCGATCAGCTCTTCCTGTTCGGTCAGTATCTCGTTCTCCTACAGGACATACATTTTACACATTTTACTCCTGCACATTGAGTCTTTATGCTCTGTGTGAGCTGGGTATATATTGAGTTTCTATAAATAAGGGTGCAGTCAGCTTCCAAATTCATCCCGAAGGTGGTCAATAGGGGTGAGGTCAGAGCTCTATAGCAGATCTTCCACTTCAACCGATGCAAAGCATATCTTCATTGGAGTTTGCATAGTGCACAGGGGCATTGTCATGTTGAAACAAGTTCGGGTCTCCTAGTTCAAATGAAGGGAAAATTTCATGCTACTGCATCCAAAGACTTTCTGTACAATTGTGTGCCTTCAGCTTTGCGATAGCAGTTCGGGAAACCACATATGGCTGGGAAAATCCGGTGTCCCTATACTTTTGTTCAAACAGTGTATAAAACTCTGTGCTTTATTGGACTTTTCTCAGCATTCAGAATCTCACTTTGTTCTCACCTGAGCCAGGAGAATGTTCAGGACCTCCTCTTCATTTTCGGACATCTCCTCTTTGGACACGTCTTCTTTCGAAAGGCTGGCAATCTCCTGTGCTATCTTACTCTCACACTCCTGTGTTTGTGTACGAAAAGAGACATTCTCATAAAAAAAAAGGTGAACAAAAATATCATTTTGTTGGACTAAATCTGTCAGACTGCGTAACATCTCTCCTAGTATTTATATCTGAGTGATACCACCATGTTGAACAGGCATAACATCATGACATTAGAACATTATGAGTGGTAAAGTGAATAACACTGATTATCTCTTCATCAAGGCACCTGTTAGTAGGTGGGATATTATAGGTAACATTTTGCCCCCTTAAAACTTGATGTGTTAGAAGCAGGATAAATGGGCGAGCGTAAGGATTGGAGCGAGTTTGACAATTCGTGACGGCTAGACGACTGGGTCAGAGCATCTCTAAAACTGCAGCTCTTGTGGGCTGTTCTGGGTCTGCAGTGGTCAGTATCTATCAAAAGTGGTCCAAGTATAGAACAGTGGTGAACCTGCAACAGGGTCATGGACAGCCAAGGCTCACTAATGTAGCTCAAAATAGTTAAAGATTTTAATGTTGTTAATGCTCAATGGTCAGGTCTGTTTTAGCATCAAAAGGAGGACGAACACAATAAAAGGCAGGTGGTCGTAATGTTTGGTGGTCGGTATAGAAGTTTATGTTTATTTATGTACTAAATGTGGTAGAGAAATAGAGCCCTAGAGCCCTTGCCTGTCTCTTGGCCTCGCGCAGTTTGCGTTTCAGAGCGGTAAGGATACGCTGCACCTCCCACAGGCGCTCCTCTTTGGACAGGTCCTTAATCCCAGCCTGCAAGTCTCTGTGTAAGCGGTTGAGAAGGAATTCCTGGAGAAAAACACAAACATACATAATACAAATTACACACACCATTGTTTTCGTTTATGCTTAAAACCTCCATTAGATCACCAGATCATTACTGAGCATCAAACAGGTCTGCCAATTTCCTGATTATTTCCCCAGTGTGCACCTTGACTTTAGTCAACAAATAAGTCCAACAAAGACCTGTTTGAAACGTCGAACCTCATTTGTATAATACGCATTGCTTCCCATGATGTACAGTATTTTCCTCATAACCACTGTGCAACTTCCTTGTATAAACTATGCAAATGTGACAAAAATACCCACCACTTCCCTTTGCTGCTCAGGCAAGCCTGAACGTTTTCACCCAAGTGTACAGTATAAAACGTTTGGCTGCATAAAAAGGTATTTATAGTGTATTATTATTATTATTATTTTTGTTTTTACAGCTGTACCTGTCTTCGAATCTCCTCCTTAATGCTCTCCTGGGTGTCAGGCAAGGCTGGCATGGTGGCTACATTTGACCAGCGCAGAGGATGCACCACTGTCTTCAGAACCACGTCGCCAAAAAGCTCACGCACATGGGTGAAGAAGACGTAGAGCACTCGGTTGCCGATCTGCAAACAGAAGAGAATGGAGATCATTACAGGTGTAGCAGTAAGTTAAAGCATTCAAGAAGTAGAAGGTTTTGAGGGGGAACGATGTTGAGGGGAAGCCAGATTATTGTTATTATGTAACATATTGTATATATACTTTTTAAATTTTTTTACTGAAAACCTGCACTTTTAAAATCAGTTTCAAAATGTTGACGCTTCACCTGCATGGTGGGATTGAGGACGATCGAGATGTTCTGGATGTTCATCTTGGTGTCTGCCTCACGGGCGATCACGTGGTCCATATGAGTGATGAGCCATGACAAGAGCAGTCTGCTACCCTCAGGAACCTCGGCCAGCAACCGCTGGAACTCATGCAGCTTCTCTGCCTCGCTGGAGCGGCTGCACGCATCCTCAAACCTCGGCGCCAGATCTCGGCCCAGGAGGTTGTCGGGGAGCTCGCGCAGGTACTGCTTCATTAGGCTGGCCACAGTGTGCGGCTCGTACTCCTCCAGGCACGGGCACTCCTCCCGGTCGTACGCCGCTTTGAGCTCATCCACTTTCGACTTCATTCCTGCCAGGAAGAGAGAGAGAAAAAAACGGTTAACATCTCCTGCAAGCCTTTTTATTTTGATATATTTATTTCTATCAAAATGGAACACCAGGAAAGTTACTACTAAAGCTAATTTCCATATGCTTTATGGGTGTGAATCTTCAATGGTTTCACAATTCGACTGGATTATCATGTCAACGATTCGATTCAATTCGATATCACAATGCATCGCTTTGCTGGGTGCATTTTATTTATTACTCCGTCCACCATTGAAGCTAGAGCAAAAAGCGTACGCGACGAAAGGCGCCAGTAGGCTATAATCGCTCATGGTCTATTACTGCAGAAGCGTCCGCATCATAGACGTGATTCATTTCAAAATCCCTAATATGCTTCCTTGAAGACATAAGAAGCCACCATAATTCTTTGAACTGCTGCTCATGCTACATCACAGGGGGAGCTGAGCACACTCAGAGGAAAGCACTTTCTGCCCGCTTACGCATAGGTGAACTCAAGACACGCATGATTGGCTAATGTTGTTCTGATTGACAAGATTGAATGTAATGCTATTCCTCCCACCCAGAAAACATGGAAAGTTATGATGTCTTAAGATTTTAGGCCTCATATAGGAGTGACCTTTAATTCAAATATGCTAACTCCAACAAAAGGGTGGACGATTTTCTGAAGCTAAAGTTGTGAGAGTGGTGAATCGTGGGACATTGGTTGATCAACAGTATAAAATTAGTTCAGGATTTTACTAAAGCAAGCAAACGGCATTTGTCATTAATTTACTGAGATATTTAAGAACATTGTCACTTTGTACCTACACAAATGTAGCTACTAGTTAACGCAACAGCTTACCGGAGACACGGTAGATGCCTTCACACTTCATGCCATAGCTCTCGATGTAGTCAATGCACTCGCGGAAAACGGCAGGCAGCTGGATTCCATCGTACAGCGCTGTTCTCCTCACCGCTTCAGCTAACGGCGCACCGAAAATGGGTCTGACCGTGGCCGGGGTCTCCACAGCAACAGGCTCAGGTTCTGCAGTGCTTGGCTTTTTCTTCTTCTTCTTCTCCTTCCACTGCTTGACCACGTCGGCTGCGGTCAAGTCCTTAGACTTCTTGTCCTTGGCCTTCTCCTCTTTTGGGCCTTTTTCCTTCACTTTAAAGTCCTTCTCCTTCTTCTTGGAGAAGCTGGGCTTCTTGAACACGTGGATGCCTTTGGAGCGCTTCATCTTGGACGGGCTCTCGGCCTCGTCAGCCGAGCTGTCCTCCTGGAAAGCAGCGTACCCCTCAGCTACAAAGGAGAAGCAAAGAATTACAAATGAAGAAAGAGAAACAAAGAGTTCTCCTCGACAGACCTGATACCATAATAAGCAATCAGGCAGATTACAGAGCTGTGAGAAGCATCCCATGCCCCCTCCTCTCCCCTCTCTCTACTACAGCCAATCTTCCTCAAGGTGAGCCATGACCGACTAAAAAAAAAAAATAAATAATAAAAAAAAAAACTCCAAATGAGGTCAGCTCACAATTTAGGACTATTCCCTGTGAAACTACTGTACCCGCTCTCTATTTAGGACTCCATCTATGGAGCCGTGACACCTACTTTGCAGAGTGTACTCTCAGTAACGGAGCTCATAACAGCTATCAGAGCCCATCAGCCAGCACTTATGAGCCTATCTCCTTAGAGAGCTTTGGAGTCGAGCAGAGATACACACCCACAAAGGACATAGACTGGCAGGGTATGTCCTCAAACTGTCCATCACTTCCTGCTTCTCTGCAATAGGTTGGCTAAATATAGCCTGTGGGTTGAAAACGGTGTACTTTCTCTTTAGAGCTGCGGAGTAAAATCTGACAGGCTGGGCCAGTGTGGAGTACACCACACATCAAACGTTCTGTGAAATACAAATTACAGAAGTTGATAGCTGTTGGTGAATTGTAGAACTGATAACAGTGAGTGAAGAACAGAAACTAGGTAGTACTTATGGTTGATGTCTGACAAAGAACGTGACTAGTTCTACTTTGACCTGTCTGGATAAATAAATCAAGCTGCCTAAATTAGCCAAACTTTGTTTCAAGCTTAAAAGATCAACTTTAAGGCTAAACCTTAAAGCAACAGCAGTATGAGATAAATTAACTCAGTGACTGTTATTGACATTTAAAACTACAAAAGACCAAAAGCTAATTCCCACCATGTGTTCTTTTCTCACATATTTGCTACAAACCATGAACACATACTGGCAAACACTGCTACCATTGTTTTAATAAAGTTTTAATATGTTTAAAACAATAAGAAAGCCTAGCTTATGGTTTTAATATAAAAAGTTAAATACTAATGATAGCTAGCCTGCCGGCTTAGCTGCAGATTGAACCTAATAGCCTGATGTTAGCAAGTTTATTTGCAGGCTTGGTTAAAAGTGGATGCAATTGCCTAATGCTAAGTAGTTTACTATCAAAATGTCCAGCAGGCTTACTAAAGAAAATAAATCACCTGCCTGCATTTATTTATTTAGCTAGCAAACTAAATGAACTTAATTACCTAAAATGTATCCTAATGTTAGCTAGCTTGCTAGCAACCATGGCTAAGGTACAGAAAATCAACATTCCTCTTTATAAATATACTGAAAAAAACTGAGGTAAATTCTTTAAAGTTCCAAATACAACAACTTGACTTAAAGTATGAACGTAAAAGTATAAATGAGCAATAAAAATAAATAAATCTTTACACCCTGTCACAAACAAACACAAAGTTTGTCCACTTAAGTTAAGCTAGGTCCAATAGCTAAAACATTTCTTAGCATTAGGTTGCAATTAAATAGTTTTGTGTTACAGTATAAACTGCCTAAATAAATAAGAAATGTGACTATAAATAACATATAGATTATAGTGATAGATTAGGATTTGTATTTGTTCTCATGTTTATTACAGTTTTAAGTGAGTTTTAGTTGTTTTGATGACAGAATGTCCTGACATTTCTTTTCGAATCGTTAGTTAAAAAAAATAAAATAAATGTGTCGTTTTTTTTCTGGAATGTACCAAGAAAATGGAATATAATACTAGAGAAAAAAACACAAGTAAAGACCTCTATTTCTCACCCACATTATGTAAACCAAACAGTAAAAACTAACCATGTTTCTGAGGTAAAAACAGAGGTTACTACTAGCTTAAATAAAAATTTGTTAACTAAAGTAATCTTAGTTACCCTGTACTGTTTGATTTAACTTACATCATATAATACTTAAACTAAATCTAGCACGCTTGGCTAGCAAGAAAATTGAAATATCTTTCACTAAAAGGTCAACATTAGTTCATCTACAGTAGCTACTCCGCTGACAGCATTAGCACAGTACTGTGCAGGGTTTCTGGCTAGCCGAAATAAAATAAAAAGCAGCTGTGAAATCATGTCGGTTTTCATTTTTCCATACAAGCAATGACAAAAAAATTTTGGTGTGGAAAATAGGTTCTGACAGGAAACGTGTGAATGACCTCAGGGAAAGTTTAGATGTGAAGCCTTTCATGTAATAGTATAGGGTACAGTGCCAAAATGAAGAGGATGGAGGGTTAAACGCCCCAGCATTTGTCTACAATAATAATAATAATAATAATAATAATAATAATAATAATAATAACAATAATTTAATTATATTAATTATACAGGGTTATTAAAAAAGAATCAACCGAATTCATTACACAATATTTTATTAAGGAAAAGCAATACAAAACTCCAGCCAAGTCACAAGTATTATACTCACAATCAACTTAGATAACTACTCTTTCAAATGGTCACTGACTCATTCCATGATGATGCTTGAGAACTGAAACAATGCGTCATGATATCGGTTCATTCTTTTGGAATAACCCTGTATAAGTGTTAAATCTAATATAATAAAAAAAATAACAAACATAACATTTATAATAACATTCAACTAAACAAAATTTTAAGGGGAATGACCAACATATTTATCAAAAAACATTTAAACAATAATTATTCATTGAAAATAAAATATAAAGAAAAAAATGTCTTCCTTTTTTAAGGCTAAGCTCTATCTCGCATAAATAAGCATTGTTTCTTGCATGATTTCAAACAGATTATCCTAGTACTGGAAGTACCATTAAGTCCCTTTTTTTCCCCCCTGACAACATGAGCAATGTCTGCTTTTTGGCTGCTCTTAAATATCAACTGAGAATAAAAAAAATAAATAAATAAAAAAAAGGAAGAAAAGTCTTACTGCGTTTCTCCTTTTTCTTGAACTTGTTCTTTTTCTTGCTGTGCTCCTTGTCATCATCAGAGGCAGCATCAGGGGGCTCATGGTGGTGTCCGTCATGCGGAGGTGATGGTTCTCCCGTGCGGTACAGCCCAGGGAACTTCGTGGGGCTGATTTCCTCTGAACTTGGGGTCCGAGGCACGCCACTCTGATGCTCCGCCCCTCGCCGCTGCTCTGCAGGGCTGCTATTGGGTGGCAGGAAGCACTCTGTCATCGCACCGATGCTTGCTCACTGGCTGATTACGGCACGCTGCCCTGCAAATGGTTTTATTCAGATGACATGTCACCTCACCATACTATCTGAAAAAAAAAGCATTAAAGATAGAGCATCACTTTCATGCATATAATATTTGAGTTCAAACATGACCAATCCCTGAACAACATTGTCCCCAACAACATACCACTGTTTCCTAACAACCAATCAAATCACCTCTGTTCTCTATGACCAATGACTAATCACCATCACTTTCAATAATCAATCTCTGATGATCCATTTCTATCAATGACCAAACCCTGGAAAACATGTTCCCAATAAGCAATCACTGACCACCACTGTTCCCAACGACTAATCCTTATACAACTTTGTTCTCAACAACCAATCGCTAAACACCATTGTTCCCAATGGCTAATCCCTGTTCACCATTGTTCCCAACGACCAATCCATATACAGCGTTGTTCTTAGCAACCAATCAATAATCACCACTGGTTCCAATTACCTATCCCTGACCACTACTGTTGCTATCAACCAATCACTAATCACCACTGTTCCCAACAACCAATCCTTATACAACTTTGTTCCCAACAACTAATAACTAAACACCACTATTCCCAATAACCAATCACTGGCCAGTGCAGTTCCTAACAACCAATCAATAAAACAACACTGTTCCCAATGGCCTATCCCTGTTCACCATTTATCACAATGACTAATCCATATACAAATTTGTTCTTAACAACCAATCACTAATCAGCACTGTTCCCAATGACCAATCACTGAACAGTACTGTTCCCAACAACCAATCACTATTCACCACTGGTTCCAATTATCTATCCCTGATTACCACTGTTACCAACAACCAATCCATATACAGATTTTTTTTCCCCAACGACCAAATAACTCATCACCACTGTTCCCAATTACATATCCCTAAACAACCTGTTCAAAATTACCAATCAAGGATCGCCAATGTTCCCAATGACCAATCCCTATACAGATTTGATCCCCAACAACCAATCACCACTGTTCCCAAATGGCCTATGACTAATCAACACTGTTCTTAACGTCCAATGCTTATACAACTTTGTTCCCAGCAACCAATCACTAATCACCATTGTTCCCACTAAGCAATTCCTGATTACTACTAACTCCATTGTTTATATTTTAATGAGTCCCTACATTATAATCATGACGCCAAATTGAATATGAAAAATAGTCAACCGCGTCATCCGGGAGACTTCTAGTGATATTCAGAGCGTTTTCCCTGAAAACCTTTGGCAACCCTGAAGAGCATTTCCGCACTGCTGGGCTGGACCAGACCTGTCAGTCACTTTGTCATGAACGTAACTGGGCCAAACATGACAAAACAACAAATCGAAGCTAATCAGGGTTCGTGTGAACGACTCCAAAATCATTTTCACGCTCAAACAAGCATCTTTACAATGAAGCTGATCATACATACTGTATTACAGAAAGCAGATGAAGAAAATGAAGCCAGATAACGCGCTCACTCACTTCCTGTGCGGAGTTCAGCAGAATTACATTGATTTGTTTGAGATGAATTATGAATGCTATTAATAGATATCCGCGTCTTTACCACCTTTTCTGCTGTATGACTTTGGATCTACAACGTTGAAGCTACAAAGCTAGCACCCTATGCTAGCTGGCTAACTCTTTGGCAGCTAGCTCGGAAGTGCCCGGCTTTCTGCGCTCAGTGTCCAGTGTCAGCTCCGAAATCTAACACGCCATCACAACCTGGGAATCAACATGAGCAATAAAACACACGATCAGACCAAATACATCAACGTGATTTAATTTCCTGCACCAACCTGCTAGGACTCAATCCCACAGAGCCGCTTCCTGTTGCTGTGTTTACGTACCAAGTGTGTGACGCGAGTTTGCGTAGTGTGCGTGCGCTTTGAATTCTGTGAAATGTAGTCATGACAAACCCTTGGCTGACTGAAACTAGCCTACCATCTTCTCCACTGTTAACAATGTATTAATACGACACCACCTACACTATATTCCCAAAAGTATTGGGTCACCTGGTCATAAAGGTGATTTTTGAGCATCACATTCCACATTTAGTACCAGTTTGCTCTTATATTTCCCTCCATTCTTCTGGAAGATGTTCCACAAGTGTGCTTATGAATGTTTGTGTTCATCATCCAAAGATGATCCAATTACATGCTCTCCAAAGCATGTAAACCAGATCTTCAAGGAGCTCACTTTGTGCACAGGGGCATTGCCATGCTGGAACAGGTTTGGGTTTCCAAGTTCAAGCGAATGCAAAATTTGATTAAAGCGCATCTAAAGACGTCCGGTACAATTGAGGGCCTCCAGCTTTGTGGTAACAGTTTGGAAAAGAACCACATATAGCAGGAAAGATCAGGTGTCCCAATACTTTTATACAATATAGTGTAGCTGTCATAGCTGAGTTGAGTATTTTAGAAACTTCTGATATTCAAAGATTTTTATGTACAACATTCTTCATATCTCATATTTGCTACAACAGCAGCAGACCACCAAGAAGGTTACACTCCTATCAGCCAAGAACACAAATCTGAAGCAAAGTCACCCAAAATTGTTCAAGATTGTTAAAAAATGTCACCTGGTTTTAAAAGCATAACCAGCAGATGGCAGCACAGAGCCGCAAATCTGTTCACCAATCTGATTTCACAAACTACTGAAGACTCATTCATGTCTGGGGAAAAACATCCTAACCTAGATTCTGTTCACAAATATCTTGATGAACTGAGAAGAAAGTGGGTCATCCGATGAAAGAAAAATAAATTCTGTCCAAATAAAGGGTGGTCTAGATATAACTGCAATGATAAAAGACAAACAATGTGTCTAAATGGAACTTAATTGTATCTTGAATATGACCTCTTTACTGCAACACAGATTTAAGTTATATAACCACAGCTTTAAGACTAGTGACAGATGTCTGTTTTTATAGCTGTTTTAATGCACACACACACACACACACACACACACACACACACACACACACACACACACACACACACACAC
>JAAIIK010000040.1:2384702-2396675 GCA_014706435.1 Silurus glanis
CACACACACACACACACACACACACACACACACACACACACACACACGCGTGTGTGTGTGTGTGTGTGTGTGTGTGTGTGTGTGTGTGTGTCTGTGTGTGTGTGTGTGTGTGTGTGTGTGTGTGTGAATAATGAAGATATGAATAATAAACATGCTGTTAGAATTAAATAACCAGAACTGAATTAGTATCATTGTCACACAGCCCTGTTTCATATAATTATTGTCTTATTACTGTGAATTGTTAAAGAACTTTTAAACTATTATTAAATAAGTCCATTAAATGCAACAAAACATGGAGGTCCTCCTTTTGTGGGCTACTGTGCTTAACATTTAAACTAGGGCTCAAACGATTCCTCGAGTAACTCGAATACAAAAAAATCTGTGTTTCCCCACGGATCATTATTACTGACGCACCACCCGCTAAACTCCGGAACGATCTGGACAGGTAAACATGGAATACACTGCAGAATGAAAAATGGAGGAATGGGGAGAAAACTGAAATTGAAAATCACTGAAACACTGAAAATGAAATCAGAATTGCAGAAAAAAAAAAACTAGAAATTGCGAGAGAAAAAAAGTCGCAGTTAGGCCAACTTCTTTTTTAATGTGTCGGAAACGGGCTTCCATATACACAGGCCAAAGAAAACAACAGAAAGTTTCCAAAGACTGGAATAATTTCAAACTAAAACATAAAGAAAACACCCTACAGTGCGTGTACCTTTTTTTTTTTAGAGTAATCTGAAATAAATGTTGATATTTACACTCGTTTTTTATTATTTATATATTTGTATTTGCATTTTGATGTAATAGGTCAATTAACTGCAAAATATGGGTTTAGTTTTTTACAGATATTCTTGTATGCAATTTCAGAAATAAAATGTACATTTTTCTAAAAAGTAAACAAATTACGTCCGACTTCCGATTACTCGAATAATCAATGGAATAGATGGTAGAATACTCGATTACCAAAATAATATATAGCTACACACCACTATTGCAGAGATTAATTTATTTACCCATTTATGCATTACGCATATATACAGGGGACACTATATATATATATAATTTTTTTTTTTAATGATTTTAAATTCATTTTTTATGATTCATTAAATTCATTTAAATAAAATTTTAAATAGCATTGATTCTAATGCTAGTCTAGTTTATTATTTTCTAATGCACTGTACAGAAAAATGAGAAAACATTTAAATATATTCATCCAATTAAAAGAGCATTATTAGTATCATGACATTTTTTGGATATTTATTGTTATTGAAATCAAAACAGATACGTTTATGTTGTATGTACCATTCTGTTGATTTGTGGGTGAATCTAACAAATAATTACAATTTGTTAATAAATGAGGGGAAATTATAGTTTGAAAGCCAACCTTTATTATCAAATACGATATGAGGAAATTGTATATTTTAAATATATCTCTGGCATTGTTAAGAGAGCCGTTCTAAATGTTGGGGCGGGCTGTATTCGGCCCACGGGATGTAGTTTGGGGACCCCTGGTGTAACCAGCTAAGGGATTACTTCTTGGGGTGCCTTACAGAATGCCAAAGGGTACAGTGTCTTCGTTTAATTCACACATCCCACAATTCATACAGTTATGATTAAAACAAGTCAAACAATTAAACTTAATGTAACTCTCAATCCTGAAACCCTTTGCTCTTAATCACTGTTGACAAGTGAACCCTTGATGTGTCTGAACTTGATAACTGGATGCATATAAGCAAGCATACCTGTGAAACTGCCAAGTGATTAATATTTTGATGCTAGTAATTTTCATCCAATAGAAGTGGCTTTCAACAAGAAACCTCAAAAAGAAAACCCTCCAGAAGGTTAAAACCATGTCCAATTGGCCATTTACGAAAGAGAATATTTTGAATTCTTACTAGCAGTAGTCATATTGTTCATGTGTCTCTTTCTGTGTGTCCTCTTGAGCTACTCCACACCTCTGTATATAGAGGTAAGCAGTCTGCCTGTTCAGTCTGGCATAATAAACTTCAAACCTCAGGCCTGGCATCTTTACTATCTGCTGAGTGAACACCATTCCAACAGTTTAAGCTTGCCTTTCTTGTGTATCTTCCAATACTTCCTTTTGAGTTACCCTCATGCTCTGCATGAAGAGGGCAGGCAGTCTAACTGTTTATCCTAGCCTGCTAGACTTCAAACCTCTGGCCTGGCATCTTCAAGAAATAATTGATGGTGGATTTTGATGCTTAATGTTTGATCTTTTACAGATGACAGCCTCTTTGACTGCCACGTAAGCCGAAAACAGTTGACAAGGCATTATTTTTTTAGTAATTGCTGCTACTTTATTCATCACCTACACAACACTTGCCAAAATGCATCTGGCTCATCTAAATATTGTACTTGAAGGCCACTGTCAGGTTTTCTCCATGCAGACTCCATAACTATTTCATACGGCTCAAGTTTGTGCAAACTATGCGGCTCTATATGATCACAGTGCATCATCATTATTGCGCCATCCTACAGATGCTGATAAGCTTTGCGAGGCCAAAGCAAAGTTGTAATGTGTGGCAAAAGATTGCTGAGCTATACAAAATAAAAGTGGCTATAAAAAATGACGATAGGAAATGCCAATTTTTTTTATCATAAGGGCAATAATTTAGAAAGTTTTTGTCAAATGGAAATGTTATTATTCAACCTGGAATTATTATTAAAATTGGCTTCAGATTCACCATGTCTCTAACCAAGATAAAGCTTTGAGTAAATATACTGTATATGAGAATGAGAATAATTTCAAGATTCAAAATTAGTCAATTCACTCTATACATATATATAATTTTTTTTTATGTGTGTAGCAACTTCCAAATCTATGTAACAATGTACCTAAACAATAGGCAAAAAAAATCTGTAAATTGGAACATAGGATAGGCAGAATCTGTCAAAACAGATTCAAACAGACAAACAGTCAGGCCCAGGATAAAATCATGATAACAAAAGGTTTGGTATGTATAGTTCACAGATTCATGGACAATACTTTATCCTGACTGAATGCATAATGATTGCATGTACAGTATAGCCAGTAGTGGTTATTGTGTAAGATTGAAATATGTTAATGACTGTGATAATACTAGTAAGAATCTGAGGTCTGTATGTGGTGATGTGCATTGGGAACTAAAGTTCAGGCTTTAAGGATTTTTGGGAAAGACGTTCTACATTGATCAATTATAATTCTTACAAAGGTATGACTCATCATTTGTTTATGAAATTGTGAAACTATTAGCTTACAGTATATTATCCAACTTTTATTTTTTACTGTGAAGATAAACTCAATACAAGACAGAGTGTTTCATGTCAAGCTTGTTCTTGATAACAGTAGGGACAAATTAATGATAAGATTATTTCCTGCTTGCACTGTTTTGGTTGATCATTTTGACCTCTAAATGACTGGAACCCCACCCAAGGCAAAAGTACAGCACAGGCAGTAAAAACTTGAAGTAAATAACTAACTAGTAAATGTGTTTAGTAAATGTTGTAGGTTCCACTGTGCTAATTAAAAAAACATCAAAAATCTAAAATTAAGATGATGAGAGAAAAAAGAATGTCAAATATCCTGCTGTATGAATTCATGATGATTTTTTTTTTTTTTAGATTATTACATAGTTATTATAATAATTACATAGTGTGGCAGGTAGTAATATAATAATTACATAATACATATAACAATTCATATAAATTCTAATAGTTAGTATTTAATTATTTGCTGATACATAAATAAATGCTAATACATGAATGTAGATAATTAAAAGATAATACATTCATGTATACACTATGAATGATGTCATGCCTTAACCTATAGAAAGTTCCAGTTAATGCAAACTAGGAGGAATGAAATCATCCTTTATTGCATCTGCTGAGGTTAGATAAGACAGTCAGGCTCCACCGATAAATATAAATCTTGTGCATCGACAACACAGGAGGTAGGTGTTCTTTTCTTATGATGAATGAGTCATGGTCTGAAAGGTGATGTTCCCTGTCAATCATAGCATTCTGACCAATAGTATGAAGAATCCCCACATCAATCACACATTGATATGGTGTTTCAGACTTTACCCTAGTACACAGAGCACCTGAAAAAGGCCTAGAAGAAAACACGGAACAAAGCATTAAATGAAAGAAACTACCTAATGGATACATAAACTAGTTTTGCTAAAACAAACGTGTGAATATGACTCTGCTTCTTGACAAGGTATTGTATATTTTCAACACATTTATAATAGTTTTTCGATTAGATGTAAGGTTTCTAAAAAATAATTCTGGCGTGTCAGTATTGACCACTACACAGAAATATTTTACTAAGCAGTTTTTACTTTTATGTTCTTCATTTACTGTACAGGAACTTGCTTACTTTTCATTTAGAATAGGAACTTGTAGGGTTTTACTTTTGAGCAGAAACGTGTAGGCCTTTTGTTTTGAACAGAAACTTGTAGTTGTCTTGTTTTTCAAGCAGAAACATTTAGGACTTTTGTTTTGAGCAAAAACTTGTAAGCTTTTAGACTTTTGTCAGAACTTGAATGTGTCTAAATAACAGGCGTAGGATGAATAGGAGCAGAAACGGCCTTTTAGTAAGAGACCTAAAATGTTTTTAATGTAGAGGGCAAACCAACAGCAAAATCATAAACACTAGGAGACAACTTACCAGCTTCTTCTTCTTCTTCTTCTTTCGGCTGCTCCCATTAGGGGTCGCCACAGCGGATCATCCGTCTCCATACCTACCAGCTTAATAAACTCTAATAATGTTAATGGAAAATGTTTTGTAGTGAAACTGTCCAAACAATAATCATAAATTACAGTAATGGGTGTAAATAAGGATGTGGAAACTATGGAATTTCAGAAAGTGTGAGTGAGGGCACAAAGCCAGCAGAGAGAAGATCATTAGCGACTCTTGGTTCAATGCAGTGAAAAGACACTGAAGCAGTCAGTGGCAAGATAACAATGCTTTTTAGTGCCTTCAAGTTTTCATGGTTCGAAATCGATCTGACAGGTAGAAAGAAGGAAGGTTAGGTTTCCGAACATGTGTGTGACCAAAATAAAATGGAGTGAATGATCTGAAGTCAATTGTGATGTAGAGGTTGATGAACCAAAGGAAAGATCAGATGAACAAGTCTTGATAAAGGAGGTTAAGACAGAGTTGGCAGAGTGAGTCAAGTAATATTCAGAGTAAATTGATTAAGTGAAATGATGAGATTGTGGGACAAACGATTTTAACTTTAAATGTTTTATTTAAAGTGGTAAAGAGTGTTTTAGGGCTTAATAGAGCATGTGCTAATAATATATTAAAAATAAGCCCCCCCTCAAAACATTATTTAAGTAAGTAACATTTTGAGTAAGTAAGGTTGAGTAAGTTACAAATGCACACAAGGGAAAACGTTATTTACATTTTTATTTGTGGCATTTGGCACATGCCCTTATTCAGCGCGACCTACAATTTTATGAGCAGTTGAAGGATAAGGACCTGGCTTAAGGGCCCAGGAGTATCGAGCTTGATGGTGCTGGGCTTCAAACTCTTTAATCTTATTAGTTCATTAGTACATTTAACCCCTTCACTTACTATAAAGATGTATGCAGTATTACGACACATCAGCCCATAATATATACAATTGGCCTCAGCCCAAATGAAAATGTTATTCTAATAAAGTGATTTTAAATACTCACTTGGATTAATGTTAATCTTGTCAGTGTTTCATTAACCAAAATGTGACACTGTAGGACACACATTTCCCAAACAATAATCTTAAATCTAGGGGTGTTGCAGAAACCCAACTGTAAAAGGAATACAACAATTAGAGCCAGGCTTTTCAAGTGGACACAAAATATTTGTGTGAAATTTGACTAGAGTTGAAAATACTTCACAGTGTATCCTATAGGTCACTGTATTTGTGTTGACTCAAACATCTTTACATCAAACATCTTTTAGACTTTACATCAAGGATCTGAGACTGTAGTGGGAAGTGACAGCTGCATTGGTGGGCATTGGACTTTGGCCTAAAAAGTTGTGATTTCAAATCCCAGCTCTGTTAAGCTGCAACTGCTGGACGCTAGAGCAAAGCCCTTAACCATCTACTGCTCATCTGTATGGATGCGATAATTGTATTTACTCTGGATCAGGTCATAATGTAAATGTAATCGAAATTGAATTGGAAATCAATTGCAATTCAAATTCCAAAAGCAGTTTTATTTTTGCATTCATTTTCTTTCATATGAATGCATTTAAATATCTTTTCAAAAACCAAAAGCTTTATGTGCTTAAAAAAGCAAGACATAATGTATTTAGACAACAGAATGGCTTATTGACCAGATGCCTTTGTTTAAAATTGTATGTGAAATGGTCGGTTGAGCCTTCGGTCAACTGCAAGTAACGATGCAAAGGCCCAAAGAATGTAACGGCTGTGCTACCATTGTACACGAGAGCTAAACGTTATCAATCTGAGCTTTGCATGATCAGTACAGTATGCATGCTGTAGGACTGCTGGCTAGGCAGAAGATAACATTCAGCTTCAAAAAACAAAACAGTACAGTCTGTTTTAAAAGCTCTGGTGGCCTTCATGTGATTAGTCCCCAGTTGCTAAACTTTTTGTATTGTCCTTGAAGGTTTTGTGCAAAATCAACAGTTTTGGTTAAAAAGATAATTCTTGCAAAATTAGTCTTTGCCATGATCTTCAATTTAAATGCATTGCCTGTCTTTAAATGACAATTTTTATACTATTATTATATACTTTCTTTCTTTCGGCTTCTCCCATTAGGGGTCGCCACAGCGGATCATCCGCATGTTTGATTTGGCACATGTTTTTACGCTGAATGCCCTTCCTAACGCAACCCTCCCCATTTATCTGGGCTTGGGACCGGCACTAAGGCTTGTGCAACCCTAATGGCTGGGGTTGGTTCCCTGACCGGGGATCGAACCCGGGCCGCAGCGGTGAGAGCGCCGCATCCTAACCACTAGACCACCAGGGAATCTTCTATAATAGTATTATATACTATTATTAGAAAAACTAAATTAACTAATACTATAAAGTCTACAATCATTGCCAGGGCAAAAATCATTTAATAATTATTTATATGTATTACTTATATTAATTAAAGGCAACACATATTTAGTTGCCAAAGCACCGAAGGTGTGTAGGCACCCTATTGTTATTCTAACATTTCTTTGTTTTTTTTTCTTTCTTCTGCTTCTTGTACTTCTTCTTCTACCTCCTTCTTTTCTTCTTCTTCTTCTTCTTCTTCTTCTTCTTCTTCTTCTTTTTCTGCTGCTGTCTATGTTTTCTATGTGAGCCCATAGAATCTTTTGGCAAGATGAGGTGAAATTTGACAGATTAGGAAGGGTCTACAGAACTGAGTGCTGCCATCATTCTAAGGAACATCATACAGTTAGATTTCACCTCCATTTGGAAGTAAATGTATGATCATAATTTGGAACTGCAAGATGCAAAGTATAAAACCCAGACCTACCTGGATTCCCTAGATCAAGACCAGTTATGCCTCTGTTGTCCTGTGATTGCTGACCACAATTGTAGTGCATTTGTGAATGTGCAGCTTCGTCTTAAAGTTAATAAGATAAAAACACAGCTTGTCAAATCGGACAAATTTGAAATTACTGACCATTACAACTTTCTGGCACCATAAATGTTAATCAAGAATTCTTTATCGAAAGCTTCACCTAATCAGATTATATGTTAGCTTAAAAATATTTTTAAAAAGCTGTTAATTATAAGCTGAGATTGTTATTCATTTTAAATGGAATCTTAGTCATGAGCTTTATGATAATGGTTCCTTTTTTTTTGTTGAGAGAAATGAAAGAGAGAATTTCATTCTGAAAATACAGAAGCAAAGATAAGTGGGATATATAAAAAAATATGATAATATTGCAATCTTTCTGCTAAGGTCATTCTTTTGAAATGTATTCAATTTGCTGAAAGATTCCAGCAGATCCAGAAGTCATAGATGCTTCTATCCGTGAATTCAGTCAATACAGAACACGTAAAACTGCTGAAAAGGCACTGTAATCTCTAACAGATGTCTGCTGTGAGCCATGAGTTAAATGCAGTTTCCTTTTTTCACCTATAATATCAGTCTGTGAGATTTGTGACAGCTGCTGTGCAGAACATGATGCAATTTTGGCCTGTCACACTAATGGTATCACAGGAACCACATTCTGTCAGACGAGTATTCATCATCAAACTGAAACCATTTCTTGTAGAAACTACGAGCAGTAAAAGAGTGGCAAGAGATTTGCTCAATCATGGCATCTCCGATAACACGAAGGATCTATGTGGCATTTGACAGTTCTCAGTCAGAATTAAATACACTTTCTATTAAGAGTAGAAGAACCATGAATGAAGAAATTTGCACAAAGGGGAAAGTGTGAATTTATAGGTTATAGGCTTATAGGTTTGAGACTGTTCTCCCAAGGCTCATACTCTGCAATCAGAAATCTATTGACACATCTAGTTCAAGATTAGAAATGTGTAAAGGTGTGAAACGAATGCTGTATACTTTTCTTTTTTTATGGATGCATACATTTCTTTCATTCTTTTTGCTTTTGTCTCTGTCTATATTTTGGGTTATCGCTGATGCAACATTACTCCAATCCATGTGGATGAAAGTAATATGGCATGTCAGTGTATGCCAATAAATGTGTTCTAAATATGCTTAGTAACATAATTTTTGATTCACATTGGCCATATGATATTTAATGGGCACGGATAATACTCATTTCTCATTGTCAGTTGTGTCCGATATTCTTAAAACAGGACACACTTGTCAGTGCTTTTGATAAAAAGGAAGATAAATGATGAATTTATGTAGCAAGAAATTTTTTTTTGTGAAGGCAGTGTGTGGATAAGTTTTAATTAAAAGACTTTAGAACAAAGCGCAATAACACACTTGGAGCTAACTATAAGACTTGTATGATGATGAGTTGCCAATGAGTTTTATAAAGAATTGAATTTAGATTTTAAAATATTTTTCATATTATTTTACAGTTATGAGGAAGCAAAGACTCTGATTTTAAATGCTGCCCAATGGTCTAATCCTTGGCCATTATTTATTTCAATATTTCATAAATTAACATAAAAAGAAAAAGTAATAGCATATACTGCATAATACTATCCTTAATCCACTACATGTACAGTGCCTGTCAAAAGTTTTTGAGATACTTCATGTACCCTTTGCTTGCATAAAACACATACAAGTTTTGAACAGTAAATAAATGGAAGAAAGTTCCGTGGATAAAAAAATCTGTGGTCCAAATTTTATATTTTTGTCTCCAGCAGAAGAACTTATGTAAGATGAAGAACAGGAGAGAAGATGTTAGCAGACTGCCTCACCCCCACAGTCAAACATGGAGGTGGAAGCTTAATGGTTTTGGGTTGTTTTAGAGAAAGTAAGGGAGCCGGATCGCAAGGTCAGAAAGAAATTTCCAACTAGTGAAGAACAAATATGGCAAGTTTTACAAGAAGCATGAATGGTCTGGATGGGAAGAGTGTAAAGCTGTTATTCATGCTAATAGAGGATTTTTAAATGAAAATAAAGTTTAACATCTGTACATTTATATATTTATTTGGCCAAAGAAAATCTTTGTACCATTAAATGACAAAATATTATCATAATACTAAGAGCTTTATTTATAGTAATAATTTGTAGAGGTCGATTGATAGTGAATTTTACCAATACCAATAGCTAGGTTGGATCTTACTTGCCGATAACTGATTAATCAACCGATAGTTTCTAAAATGGATACTGAATTAAAAAAAAAAACAAAACATAACAATCCATGTAAATAAAAAAACAGTACTGAATCATGAAAATAGGCTAAATGAAATAAATATGAATATATTAATTATGTTAATAATTATTGAGTGAAATAAAAAACTATTATTTAAACTGAATAAAAAAGTAACACTCCAAATAAATAAAAAGTTACATTGAAAAGGAATAACAAAAAAAGACACTTCAAATAAACAACACATGGTGCCAGTGATTCGCCTCTAGAGGCCGCTCTCGCACTGTATAATGCAACCCGGAAAAACTATCAGTATGGATTTTTGCAGATAGCCGATAGTTCCAGCAATCAACTATCAGCAAAAATGATGAATCGGTCAACCTTAAAGATTTTTGTATTTGTACTCTGATATAAATCTCTTTAAACAATAGGAGTACAATTGTAATAAAACTTTTTTTATTAGTCTATTTTTTGCTGTATATACATTAGGATGAGGTTTAGGCTCCAGGCTTATTTTCTGTGTAAAGTCCTAATCATTATTTATAAAGAATTACAAAAATACAAAATAAATATACAACAAAAATAAATGAATAAATAAATAAATGAATAAATAAATAAATAAATAAATAAATAAATAAATAAATAAATAAAAAGAAAGGTATCCAGGTTATGACTCATTCTTTTGTTTATTTTGGAAACGTGAATATAGAATACATAATGAAACCATTTCGGTGAAGATTCTGTTGCCTTGTTTGTGGGTTCATGCCTAAAATTAATCATGCAGTTTTTAAACTATATTGTGTTCAGTTTTCTATCCAAATAAGGGACAGCTTTGTTAAAGCTTCTAGTCAGCTATAACCGATTTTTTTTGTTTCTGTCACTCTCAGTGTTTCAATGGGATGGAACTCTTAGATCTCCTCTTTGAGCAGGCTCATGAGAACTTGGTTCCTGGAGAGCCCGAGGGTGGCCATGTTAACCTGGCCTGGCCATTCCCGGATCAAAGTGTGAGTATATCGGCATGCAATAAGTCTAAAGTGAAAGTTTCAATGACTTCTGTGTAGAATAAGCGTAGGTTTTTACAATGTGGAGATCTTGCACTTTAATTCCTTATCTTTTAAACAAGGCAGCAGTGATGTCATCCTTTAAGCAAAACAAGGGCTGATTCACAAAGAGTGTAGTGGGTGAAGTTTCTCATCATGAAAACAGCCTTGGATCATTATGAGGGTCTGACCTACTTCTGTGTATCTGTTACGTCCATGTGTTTCATGTGCACGTGTATGTTCCTGCAGTTACTGTCCAACAGTGATGGAGCCGATCAGTTCCTGGACTCTTTGCTGAATGCATGTGAAAGTGCATCAGGGTCTAGCTCACCCCTCTGGGCACCATCCCCCTGCGACAGCGGCATCAGTGATGATCCCTTTTCAGACCATTTGGACAGTCCTCCTCCTCCTCCTCCTCCTCCTCCTTCCTCCAACCTGCTTCTGGGCTCCTGCTTTGTCTCGCAGCACCAACATCTTATTGCTGTTTCTCCTCCTGCTCCTCCTCTTCCCCAACTACAGCAGCAGCACTCCGGATGGGCCTCGAGCTCAGCAGAACGAGATGTTTCCATTAATCTTGGTAAGATTCGACGGACGTTTTAAAGTAGTAAATGTTCAAAGCAGAGCAATAGTTCATTATCCATGGACCCGCTGATCACTCGCTTGTAATTGATTGCTTATTATACAGAATGTGTGATCCAATTGTATTTGACAACATTCTCCAAGTCACAACGTATTTTTAAAACAAAACAAATCCATCTCATCATTCAATTTACTTATTTCAAAGCAGCTTTGTTTTTTTGTAACCTACCACTCCCAAATCTACCCCATCTTACACTGCTTATGTGAGAGTCAAAATTAAAGAGCAAACATTTAACCATGAATCTTTTCAAGTTTTTAATACTTTAATCAACATGGACATGGACAAATATGGATTCTTTATGCAAATGTATGTTTATTATTAGTAAAACCAGACTTAACATAGAGCATGAAGACTAGACATGTTTCAAAGGTCATAGATGTTTTTCGAAGAACTTGTTCATGTCTATTAAACACATGAAAAAAAGATCAGAAATACCAGGTTCCCATTACTTCTCTTTCTCTGCACAGGCAGCCCGTAAAATACTCTTGTGAATGTTAAAAAGTAATTATGGTGTTTTAAATTACTCTCTCTCTCTC